>SZWC01001721.1:36339-50084 GCA_023375785.1 Penium margaritaceum | reverse complement strand
ATCCTCTTTCATGGCCGGCACGTCGATCTCACTGCCTTCCTCTAAAGGAGCCTATGACTACGAGGAGGTCTTGCCGCACGCGGCGGGATTGAGACGACCGGACGAGGAGACAACCTGACATAAATCACTGGACTTAACCACTTAGGTACAACACCGACGTTCTCCTGTGGGGTGCACAGACTCTGAGCCAAGTACCAATATGAGGATATCCAACATCTAGAGGGGGTGAGAGATTGTGAGATTGATTTGATCCTTTACACTGCTAACAACCTCCCTCCCTCATGTTTGTACAAGAATCCTTGTACGGCAAGGAAAGATGAGCATGTAACGTGGATACCTGCATTGGCAAATACCACGTGCGCGTATGGCATGTCTCACACATATTCCGGTGGGCACAGGCATCATCCTGACATTTCACTCGCTCTTTATACTTTCCCTACGTGGTCATTTTGACAAGTGAACCACTTTCCTTTGCAAACCGAGGGACGGTTTTTTGTGTAAGGGGGATGAATGTAACACGGAAACCTAGCCACGATACATAATAGGTCTCTCTCCCTTTTGTAAAGCCAACCAAAAAACACCAACTCGGTGTTTATGCACCCGAACAGGTAATCAGGGATGATTTGGGTAGTATCCCATGTACAAGAATATGCCAAATCAGTGTTTTCCATTCTTCTGACTGGTTAGAATTTGATTGCAGTAGAATAAGATGGGCGGTCCATGTCCATTCAGAAGAGGAGATTAGCACAATAGGAAATATTCTTCCCAATAATGATCCGTTCGTCGGCGGATTACGCTTCGGCACACACCCCATGGGATTTCAACCGCCAGTTGAGCTGTTGAGGCCAAGTTTTCTTACCAAGGGCTTCTATTCTACTTGTCTACCCACTATTATTGATGATTTTTCTATAGGATTTAATCATTTTTAAATGGTTATGAATGCTTCTACCTTTTGGACCTTGATTACTTGAGAAAAAAGTACACGTGACACCATGTCGAAGTTCTTACAGAGACAAGACAGGCGTAACCTAAATTTCCAAATGGGTCCAATACACGCCATGTCTCACATTTTGAGCATTGAAGAACATATGCCACGAGATAAAAAACAATACTCTGAGAGCGATTCAAGTCACTCTTCGCCACCGTCCTTCATGGAGTCATTGCTTCTTCCCGAGGTCAGGATCGAGCGGTTATTCCTTCTTCTTCTTCTTCTTCTTCTTCTTCTTCGTCTTTTCTGCTGCTTCTGCTGCTTCTTCTTCTTCTTCTTCTTCTTCTTCTTCTTCTTCTTCTTCTTCTTCTCCTTCTTCTTCTTCTTCTTCTTACTTTTGATGTGCAAAGGATTTGCGATTTTCAGTGTTATAAATGAGCATTTTTGCTTGATCACAATCAAGAAAAAAAGGCCCGTTCTCGACATCGAGCAAAAATGCTGTATCTTTTCTATTTCTGCAACATCAATATCCCCTTAGTTTATGCTTAAATCCTGATCAAACCCTATCCAAATCACAATTGGGATTTTATGGTCTCAATTTTGCACGGGTTCCTGATAGGCCCTGCAGTAGCCGGGTCGAGCAGGATCCCTTCCAACGCAAGGGGAGTCTCAGACTCCCCATGCAAACCACACGCAAACCCTCATCACGGACAATCAAAAATCCCTCAAAAGAGGGGTCTCTGGTTATTTGTAGGCAATGCAGATGTGAGCACTCCGAGGAGACATGCATGTCACATTGTGTCGATGCAATATCGGCGTCGAAGCAGTGTTTGGAGGCGAAAAGAGGTTCTTTTGTTGTCAATATACAACAAAGGGGCATTCCTGATTTGAAATTGAAAAATGGGGGTAGGTAACCAGTCTGCTCAATAACAAAAGTTCCAAGAAATGGGGCAAAACTGACTAGTGTCCCTTTCTAAAGTTCGGATTTTGCATGGTTCATAGCTCGAGTAGAATCTGATCCAAACTGATCTGTAAGCGGAAAAATCTTAATCTTATCTAATCCTACATGAATCTGATCCAATCCGATCCAGAGCATGCTTCGACAGATTTTCAATTGGCTTTGTCGGATTTGAAAGTACTGGATTCGGTAACCAGTTCGACCTGAAAGCCTCAGCCTTGGCAGCTATCATGCAGCTTTGGATTGATGGACTACCACCTGATGGTGCTTTGATACTAGCTAGGTTTGCATAACTAATGTGCACAAGCATGGACTCGGCCAAGTGGTCACAAGCAAGTGTATTTACAAACAAAAAGGGCTCACATCACAACAATTCCTAACCAGTGTGAAGTCTTATCTTGAATGCAAGAAAAATCCACGCATAAAGCCTGCTTCCAGCCGGTCTTGTTTCTGCTACCACATGAGATTGAGCCCCTACCCATTGCCACGTGCATGAGTGCTATTTGGGACGGGTAGAGGTAAGCTTTTGTGATGTGAGGCATCCCCGTCTATCTGTACAGCTTACTGTGACCACTCGGCCGTGTCCATACTCGTTGAGATCCTTGATGCCGATCCAGCTGGTGCTGGAGTACCAACTGGTGGTGGCTCCACCCACCAGCAGCTGCCAAACAGCTGCCACAACATCCCGGGCGCTTGCTGGGGTGCTCTGCAGTTTTTCTGCAGTTGCTAGATTTTTCTCGGCGGATTGACACTTGAGCCAGATTTGCATGTTTTGTACTGTGTATCCACTGATCGATTCCAGACCTGTGCATATTGCCATTCATAGCGTCCAGCTCGTAATTCTCCATCTCTAGGTTCAGACGGTGTAACGTTTGGATGACTGTGCATAGAAATATGGTCAAAACAAGGGTTTTGGGCCAGTTTTAGGACAAACACCGCGGAAGGTGTTTATGCTCCGTTTTTGTCAGTTTTCACCTCCCTCTGTATTGGTAAGCTATTGGAGCTTACTAGACTTTGTGCACCTCTCTAGCCTACTTGCTTGCTAGTGTGCCAGCTGACTGGACAGTGTCACCACGTCAACAACAGTAAGGCTAGGAAGCTTCCTAGTAGTTTCTCATGGTATCAGAACAGCAAGGCATCCCTCGCTGAGCTGTGCAGTAGAGATGCAGCAGTGGCAGAAGCTGTGAGAGTCATTGCTACATCCACGATCCTTGGAGGACTCACCAACCCACGGTGACCCGCCGTCGTAGATTACAACAATGGAGATAACCTTGCAAAGAAAGCTACAACCGCATCACCACGACCACTAATACCATAGCAGTAGAGTTTTGTCCAACCTTCTCCAGCAGCATTTGGGACGTGTGATGTCCATATGCGGTCCGTGAAGCTTTTCAGAGATTTCATTCAGGTTGCACCTACCACCACCCCGGACGTGTGAGAACGTGACAACCCCAAATGACCACAATTTTAGACGTGTGAGGAATCCTTAGAATACCCTGGTTATAACCTGTCCATCGCATCCTTTTGCACTTCATTTTGTTCCTTGTGGATTACAAAAGTTAAAATCACCTGGATTTTGGGCTATGACAAAGAAAGTGACATTTTTTAACCTTTTGAAAGTTTTTTAAACAAGACCACCAGCATTGTGTTCAGAATCATCTACCGCATTATCGCTACTGCTCCATCAGGCAACAACAAGCAGAAGGAAAGTTCTGGTGGTGACCACCTACTACTCCTTTCGGCTCTGGCTCTGTGGCTCAGACATGTAGTCCTCGCTCCCAGGCCATCAGCTCCCTGTTCTAGGCGTAGGAGGACATCCGGCAGCAGTAGGCTGCACATGCGGCCACCTTCGAGGAGATTCTCAGTATGCTACATACGATGCAACAACCTCCTCTAGCCTCAGCCGAAGCGACACAATAGGATGACAGCAATGGGTGACAATAACAGGTTGTTGAGGGGATGATCCGTCTCCATTTGGGTCAGCGGACCACTCCCACACAAGATTCCGGTTGCCTGCACCTTCATTCTCACTGCACTACTCTCCCGGTGTGTCCTCACGTGGGCTTCCGATTCCCCGTGCGCTCGAGCGTGTCCTTGAGCCTTGAGGTCGTCCTTCCCATGGATCGGCGGCCGAAGAACTTCGAGACCCCACCTCTATGCTACAATAGTGATGTTGGGTTCGACGCTTGGGAGACCCTCGTTCATGTGTTCGCTGATGTGGAGGGTGTTTGGCCATACTACTTGAACCAGTATCAGACGGCCGATCCCGCCAGGCGCATGTTGTGACAAGAGCCATGCGCGGCTTGCTCTATATCGTGTCCCAAGATGGTTTTGCCGACTTCTGCCCATTCTTGGAGGCCCCTAATTCAGTCAGTGGAGCGGGTCCCTGCCGCAGTTGGGAGTTGGTCTTGACCCTAAATGGCAGTCGAGACCCATGCGACCATGACAAAACGACTTCAAGAGTTCAGCTCTCTTTGGCATGGTCCCTTTGAGTCAGCGGCATCTCATTGGTAGGGAGCCATGTGTATCTGTACTTGCCTAGGCACCGTCGGCGGCTCTGAGCTGTGCTTCCTACACACCATCATGACCGCGACCCACATAGAGTTTGTTGACATGCTCACCTACTTCGACAAGACAATTCTCGCTGAGCTGTAGACTCCTTGGAGCTGCTCCCTTGGGCCCATAAGTACTACATGTAGTGGACAACCGTGAGTGAGGCTACCCAAGCCCATCAGGCGGGTCCACCAGATGCTGCGACGACCGTCTCACCGAAGACACCTCCCCTCCTCAGTGCCTTTTCCTCACCCTCCTCTTCTTCACCCTCCTCCTAGAGCGTGGCCGCCATTGCACAGGGGAAGAATGGCAAACGGAGCTGTGGTAAGGGATAGTAACAGCAGCTGTAGCAACATCATCCGTAGCTGTCCGGTGGTGGGAGTGGATGTTCAGTCCACTGCTGCAATTTTGGGGACCCACATCGCTGAACAAAGTGCGCAGAACCCCTGGACTAGACGCGGATCATGTGTGGCCTTTAGGCCACGCATACCCAGTGGATAGCTGCGTCCAGTGCCATCTAGACCGGCCGACAACCATGCCCACCCGCCTTCTGTCACGCTGATGCTGCAGACCGCCGCAACCACATCATCACAGAGCTTCATCACCTTCTGCGACTCCGTACTCAGGGAGGTGCGAGTGTATTGGCAAAGGCATGTGGTCCGCAGTCTGCTTGTACTGTTGCGTTTGTGGCCCGTGATGATGCATCTGGGGGAGCGTCAACTATTTGTTATGACTTCAGGCCCGACTGTGCAGAGTGGTTGGACGAGTCCCATGTTTGTGATGTCCATTGTTACTCCTTAGTCCCTGCTGAGCACCCGGCAGCTGCGGAGTGTTCTTTGACCTGTTGCTCAGTGTCGACAAAGAATTGTGAGGCAAGTGTTACCTAGATCATTGACTCTGGTGCCACTCTTCACATGACTTGTCATCGCGTCGACTTCTTTGTCCTCTAGCCTGCTGGGTTTGTTTTATGTTTTCGCACAGGATCTGGTCCGTCCTTGTCAGACCAGGGCGTTGGGGTCGTGCGCTTTGATGGATCGTCTGGCCTCCTATACATCTATGACGTGCTCTATGTTCCTACTCTTGAGCTTGGCCTGCCGTCTGTTTGTGTCTGCACTCGAATTGGTCTGTTCAAAAACACTCTACAGACTCTGCCACTGTTTCCACTTGTGATACTCATGCTATTGCCCTTTGTGCATCTATCATCGATGACTTGAACCGCATCACTCATGGCCCTCCATCTGTGCCTCCTTCGTCATCGTCTTCTGTGTGCGTGTTTGTGACTGGCATGCTCTCCCCTGAGCACCAGCGCTTGCTGTATTGCTGCCTCTGTCAAATGAGCTTGGACATAGTATCCAAGCTCATTTGGACACAGCCCGTCCTCGGTCTTTGACGCAGCTTCCTTTGAGACGAGTTGCCTTTTTTTTTCTCACGTTAAGATGCATCACTACACTCATACTGACTCTACCTCACGGGCACTGCGCTCATTGGAGTTTGTCCACTTATAACTCCTCCATCCTCTCCGAGTCAAATCCCTCTCTGATCGGAGCCTCTGTATTCTCACCCTGACAAATGACTTCACCCAGATGCTATGGGTCTATTTCTTTTGCCACAAGAGTGATGCTGCCCTTGCGGTCTGCCCGTGGCTGGTGATGACTGAGCGCCAGTCTTGTCACACCCTTCACATGCTCCACTCAGATTGTGGTGTTGAATTGTTAGGCAAGATAGATGCCTACTTTTCTTAGTACGGTGTCTTTCACGAGCTCTTAGCTCTGGCTACACCATAGAATAATGGTGTGTCTTAGCGTTGGAACAGCACTATGGAGGATGCGGTCTGTGCCATGTGGTCTGAGTATGGTCTTCCGGAGTTCTTTGCATTTGAGGACTTCTCCTACATGTCATTGGTCTAGAATCGCATGCCGCATGGTCCTCTTTCGGACCATGTCACACCCTACGAGCTAGAGTTCGGCCATATCACCAACCTCCATCTCGCTTCTTTGGAGGTCCCTTGCCTGTGTCTGGTACATCGAGAACCAACAGGGGTCCAAGGTCTTGTTTTGGGGTCACATGCGTGCCTTCCTCTTCATCTCCCTTCGGTCGAAGACTTGATGCTTTTAGGACCCCGCTCACCATTGCATTGTCGATTTTTGAGACGTTGTCTTCTTTGAGGCTCTCATCTACTGTGACATATCCAGGATTTTGTCAAAAGCTACCAACCACGTTCCCACCCAGGTGGATTTCTGTCAGATGAGAGATTCTAGTCCAAGTGCGTCCATCCAAGCCTCCTCACCTGTACTCCTGTGTCTGCACCTACTCATCCTATGTGCGAGCAAGTACCTGCCCATTTCTCTCCCGTACCCTCCTCCCTTCCTTGCAAGTTTATGGCCCGTATGGTTGTGGCCCAGTAGCCTGATCTGGACCCCAAAATGAGCACCGCAAAATCGGGGTCCTCACACGAGCCCGATGGTCGTCCCCGACCACTGGCCTCTAGAGCTCAATAGATTGTTGACTCGCCGCCAGATGCTCGGCACGTAGTGTTCAGAGTGGCAAGCCCAGCACAAAGGCCTTTGGCCTGAGTGTCTAGGAAAATTACAGTGAGGTGCACCCAACAAGTCTTGTCGGTCACGAGTTGGTCTCCTGAGAGTTCTCAGTCGCTCGCAATGTCGCAACCAACCTCATCGTGGTCAGGCCAAGTCCAGACATGTGCCTCAGGCACCAGGAGCTCTCCCTTGATGGCGCCTCATCCAGGCATGTTAAATGAGGCACTCTCGGCTCATGATATAGAATTATGGCATGTTACTTTTGGGAATGACATGAGAGTCATCGGTGAGCACGGTGTCTGAGCTTGTCAACCTCCCACATGCACGGAAGGGTCTACATGCCAAGTGGATCTTTTGCAAGAAGGTGAAGCCTAATGGCACACTGGATTGCTACAAGGCTCGCTTGACATCCAAGGGGTTCTTAAAGGTTAAGAGTTTGGATTTCATTGACACCTTGGCATCCATTGGCCATATGACCACCACTCTTATTCTGTTTGGGGTTATTGCTCACCATGCATGGGAACTACACTAGATGGATGTGAACAATGTGTTCTTCCATTGTAATCTACAAGAGATATTTTACATGGTCCAACCACCATAGTTTGAGGTCTGTGAAAAGTTTTGGCGCTTGTGCAAGGCCTTGTGCGGCTAGAAGTAGTCATCTTGATGCTGGAACCTAGAGATCATTGGAACAATGGCATGTGTCAGTCACCTTCAGAGTGACACCAACCCATCCCTCTTTCAGATACGTATAGTTGAGAGCTTCATCGCTATGCTGGTGTACGTGGATGACTTTTCGATTGCGTCTCCTTCAATGGAGGCTGTGAAGAAGGCTAAGGCAGTCCTCCAGGTTGCCTACAGGATAAAGGACCTTGGTCCTACAACTATGTTTCTCGGGATGGAGATTGTACGTGATTGTCCGCGTTGAACACTCTTATTGCATTAGGCACGTTATGCCCGCCTTGTGGGAGATTAGTTTGCTGACCTCCTTGGTGCGACTCCCACAACCTTTGTCCCCATCACACCTGAAGGTGGATGATCCAACAGAGCTCAAAGAGACAGTGGATGTGATCCTATACTTGCGCCTACTTGGCTCTCTGATGTACTTGGCCACTACAACATGACCCGACATCCCCTTTGTTGTCAACCTCCTTGCATATCTTTTGCAGTGTCCTCAAGCGGGAGCCCTTCACGCAGCTGTGCAAGTGGTGTGTTACGTGGTCTCCACAACATACCTCAGACTCTTGTTTTGACGACAATGTTTGGTGGTAGTTGACGGCTACACAGATAGTGACAGGGCATGGAGCCCTCATGGGCGTGGTCGGACAAGCTATGCCTTCCTGCTAGGTGGCACCGCAATGTCATGGTGGCAAGAAGGGTTGTATTATGAAAATTCATTGAAGGCTATGTATGTTACGCTTGGAGGTGGAGCTGTAGAGGTGGTGTGGCTGTAGCGTTCATTTTGTGAGTTGCACCAGTCTGTGCCTTGCAGCGTTTTGCTCTGTAAGAACCAGAGTACTCTTGCAATTGTAGAGAAATATATTATGTTTCATGCATGCACGAAACACATTATTGTTTAGCATCACTTTATGCATGATGTTGTGGAGCGACAAGTGATCTCTGTCATCTGGGTTGGCACAGACATGCAACGAGCTGACTTCCTGACCGAGGCATTGGCCCATGGAAAGTTCATGGTGGCAATCTTTTCGTCCGGACATTTCCCCTTACCTCAAAGTGCCTAAGAGTTGGACGTGTGCGTATGGATTATTGTGCATCTCGTGGCACACCTGTGTCAGTTCTCCACGTGTATGGCCATGCGTACCATCAGATAATCGGAGAATGTTGTGATGTGAGTTGTCCCCATATGTCTGTATAGCTTACTATGACCACTCGACCATGTCCATGCTTGTGCACATTCCTGATGCAGACCCAGCTGGCGCCGGAGCACCGGCGGGTGGTGGCTCTGTTGGTGTATGGACTTTGAGCTATCTGATTTTCATACACTCTTGTGTAGTGGGAGCTCCCTAATTTGTATTGCTTGTTCTCCAATAGCTGCATTCCTCCCTCTTTGACACATATGGTGCATTCTAGCTGCTTAGTTCACCCATGCATGTTTCATAGATTTTTCTTGGTGGTCGAGACCCAGTCACTTGTTGGATTGTACCAGTGCACCGGGAGACACCATAGAGATTCACCAAAAACTTTCTATTACAGGTTGTGCACTCTCTTTATGGTGGACACCCGTGTATACAACGGTTTGTACTGGTACCTCGAGTGACCCGGCATAGGTTGATCGAGTCTTTGTTGCCCTTTTGTCAGACATGTATAATTTGCATGTCACTGGGACTCGGTTTCTTGTACACATGTTCCGGTGTCTCGGGAGGCCTAAAATTTGCCTAGCTTGGCTTGTCGGCGACACTGGTGTTTCACCGTAGGGTCTGGATACGTTTGGGGTGTATTTGATATTTTCTTGGCAGTCGAGACCCGGGCCCATGGTGGACTGTTTCGGTGCCTTGGGAGACCTCAAGTATGTGGTTTCATGTTCTGTGACATGTGTATTCCCCGTCCGTGCCGTTTGGTGTGACGGGGACAAAAGGGTCTGGTAAACTAGCAGCCAGTCTCTAGTACATAAGCTCTTTGTAGGACTCATTGTCTCTTTTTCCTCGATTCTTAATTCTTGAGTTCCAGACTTAGCCAAATATTGGCAGTGCAGTTCTCCCACTCACCACAAGAGCTCGGGTCTCATCCAGCATGGGCCTGCATGCCGTAGAACAATTATAGCTTGGTATTAGAGGGCAGGGGGCCATCTGAGCAGAAAAGCAAGAGAGCAGGTCTAAAATGTAGCTGAGGGGTGACACGTGGGGCCATGCAGGCAAGAGTGCACGGAAGGTGGAAACATGTCTGCTACACCTACAAGGATAGCTTTGAGTTAAGAGTTTAGGTTTATTGTGTTTTGACAGGCCATCGGTCGTTGCCCAGCTGTCGTGTGAAGAGTAGCAAAGCAACATGCTCGACAGAAGCAGCTCCTGAGTAAACACAACGTGACCTCAAACAACCTTCTTATTTTTTGGTGTTGAGTGAGTGGATGTTCGTCACGCTTAGCAACAGCGAGCAACATGCAAAGCGCACCAGTAACGTACAAGCAACTTGCGCTCGCAGCAGCTACCAAGTAGGTCCAAGTAGCGTGGAGCAGCGCCAGCAGCAGCCTTGTGACCTTAATAGCCTGCATTGTGCAATGTGCAACTTCTGCATCACCATTTCACGTCTGCAGCAAGCAATCCCAGCTGTGAGTACTTGCGGTAGCACAGAATAGCAATCACAACAGAATGTAATGATGGCAGCCGTGAGCAGTGGCAGTGGCACTGTGAAGCGGTTGAATCGTCAGTGTGCAACCTAAGCCTGCCACCGCAGTAGCGTGCAAGCAGTGAGAGCGGTAGTAACCGAAGTATACAGCAGCAGCAGCAGCGGCGGCAGCACCAGTGCAGTGAATGCAGTTCCGCACGAGCAGCAGCCTCCACGCTAAGCAGTCTTCATTGCGCATCTTGCAGCGCCTACATCACCAGCAGAAGCATTGCGCAGCACAACAGAAGCTGCACTAAAATTGCAGCAAGTAACAGCCACCTGCACATCAACACAGGGCTGGCAGTTGTAGTAGCAGTGGCATCCATAGCAGCAGACATCGCAGCTAGCAAGCCTAGTGCCACTGACTGCAGCTACCACGCACGGCCATCACCAGCAAAGTAGCGTGCTCGCTGAGTAGCAGGTGGGAACCTACGCAGAAGCAGCGCGGTAGCAGTTTGCACTGCCACTGCTGAAGCCAGCCATCGCCGTCAGCTTGTCGGTGCCTTGCATCGACGCAACGGGCAAAACCCACCTATGAGTTTTGCGTGGATGCAAAATCATCCACACGATCTGGGTGGTGGCCACATTTTTTTTCCTCCCTCTCACGCCGGACATGAAGCGGCCACATCACTCTTGATAAACAAAAAAAAGGACCTATACCAAAGGGGAAATCAAGACCGGTGCTTGATTAACTTCAGGGTAGTTTTGTAAGTTTTAACAAACCAAAATTTTCATTTCCTTTTCAGTTATAATACAAAGAAAAAGGTCAAAAAAGGGGGGGAAGCTTACCCCTTTTTTTCACTTTCTTTCATTTCAGCACATTCCGTAGCTACACCAATTAGAGACGGTGCTAGGTGATAGTCTTCTCGAGTGATACTCTTCTTAGTACCACCTAGGCGACTCTTACCTCTACACCATCTAGGGACAATGATAGCCCTCTCTCACCCTTCTCAGAACTCACTGTACCTTTAGGCACGATGTTGCCACGGTCAGGACCATCACGTGGCCCATTTACCTCGTGGATGGTTTCGACACTGTTTAGTGGTAGCATTCTACACCCTCACCCTATTCATCTGTGATCCTCTGACATGCTAAGGCCGCAGCAAAGATCACCACCACGTGATTTTCCAGGCCACAGTTGGCATCTGCACTTGTCTCCGGACACAGTGATCTTACCGCCATCACCACCATCTCATGGTGTTGTTGGCCAGCCACCCCTGTGGTGGGTTTCGACACCACCGGGAGAGAGTGTTCCCTTTGCCGCACCGTGTCATCAGACTACCAGTACGTTGACCCGGCCTTTGGCATCACCCTCTCATAGATACCCTGGCCAGCCTCCTGTGTGGTCGTCTCCTACACCGTTTGGAGCCGGTGCTCTCCACAACTATCCGTGTCATCCACCGATCGGACCGCCTCCACCTTTTGGCCAGCTTTCTCCATGGCCATTCTCGTCACCACCGAGAGACAGCGTTCGCCCCCCCCGCCCTCATCGTCAGCCGCCTCTCGGGGTTGGAATATGGCCGTGAGCACCAACTTTTCATGATGTAGCTCTCCTGCCGCTCCTGTGGTCAGGCTCTATACTGCCGGGACACGGTATTCTCCATCCTCACTTGCATGATTCTCACAGGATTGGTCCTTTCATTCTGCAGCAGGAGCTAGCTCTCCGTGATTTTGCCTGCCACTTCTGTGGAGATAGACAACATGGTTGGTGCCAGTGTCGTCGGTGCCCTTGTGAGTGGCATCCACCATGGCTTCCGTCCTGTGCATCACAGGTGGATCTACCAGATTCTCCCGTTTCCCTTACCAGCACTTTGGCGATCCTGTATGCCAAGCTCTAGAGTCTGAGGCAGATGGTGCAGCAGCTCAGTGACCATTTTGTCTCCAACCAGATGGATTCTTTGTACCCGTTGTCGTCTTCATCTCCTTCATCCTCTCCATCTTCCTCTAACGGACCTCCTCCTCCTGCACCGAACTTTTCATCTCAGTATGCAACCATTCTCTCCATCCTTCGCTCCACTGGCATCATGCCCGCGACATTTGACCCACATTCCATTGCCACTCACAGTCAGCCTCATGCCCGACGACATTGTCAGCGCCCAGGGCATCATGCTCGTCCTGCCTCTGGCACGTCTTCATCTCCACCAGCTTCTGTCATTACACCGGTTTTGGGGAGGTGTGTGCATCCGTCCACTTTGACATCGACTACGATAGTGAGCACCGAGGATAGAGCACGAGCACCTAGTGTTGCATCAGTTGTAGCAGGTCCATTAGAAGTGACAACATCAACCTCATCCAAACTATCTTCATCCACGCTTTGCGCATCATCTACATTTTCAGCTACATCAGCTGTGATAGTTGCACCAGATGTAGCAGCTACTCCATCTGTTCCTTCAGCAACATCGGTGGTATCAACATCATCCACAGCATCCACAGCTTCATCTACACCGTCAGCATTGGTTTCATAGGCAGCAAATGCTTTGGTTATAGCACTAGCTGCATTAGCTCTAGCAGTTGCACCAGCTGTACCAGCTATTCCATTTGTTGCTTCAGCACCATCGGCAGCATTAGCATCATCTGTAGCAGCCATAGCTTCATCCGCACCGTCAACATCGGTCTCATCTATAGCACCTGCTTTGTTTACAACACCAGCTGCATCGGTTATGGCAGTTACACCAGCTACAGCAGTTGCTCTAGCTTTCAACAGCATTGGCAGCATCAGCATCATCTGTAACATGCACAACTTTAGCTATACCGTCATTCAAAATCCCAGCTTCATCTTCTCTGTCAGCTCCGTGTGCTAAATCGACTCCACTAGTTGCATCGACACATGTGGTAGCATCAGGTACTACGGCACCGCCTGTGACGGCTTCAGCTACTACATCCATAGTGTCGACAACATCAATTGCATTAGGTACCTCTGTAGTGCCTTCATCTTCTACATCGGCTATGTTTGCTACATTGGCTACACTGACCACATCATCTCCATCAGGTGCACCAGTTTCACAACTAGTGTCAACGTCTTCATCCTGATCCCGTGCATGGATAATGTTATTATCTTCAGGATCATCAGTTACACCACATATGTCACATGCATCTACATCACTTGCTCCATCTCCAACATCATCATCTTCAGCAGCATCAGTTGCATCAACAACATCACCTACATATTCTGGAGCATCACCATCACGAGCGTTGGCTGCATCAGCTGCATCTATATTGACATCATCGACACCATATACAACCTCAGCTACATCGGCCACATTAGCACTATCAGCTCCAAGTCAACCTTGTTTGAGATGCCGAGCTGAGAAGGATGAGATCTGCTCCCTCATCAGTGAGCAAGAGACCTATGTCACCACTGTCCGCAAGGCATTATCTAACGATACCTCCACACCACAGGTTGTACCTGAGTACCTCTTCACTGGGG
>SZWC01001720.1:248989-268244 GCA_023375785.1 Penium margaritaceum | reverse complement strand
CATTGAATACTTGTTTTTTTTTTTTTTTGCATTACAAAGGAAACTGTTGGTTTCGTGTTGTACTTACAAGCTGTACTTTGGGGGTGATGGGCATGAAGGAGTTCTCACCATTTCAGAATGGATACGGAACATGCCAGCTTTGGGCACCAACAGACAGAATGAGAAAGAGTAGTCTTTGAGAGCTGACATGGAGCCAGACGGGGAGTTGGTTTGCTGGTTGACGATGGAGAGCTTAGTGAAGTCACTAGAAATGGAAAGAATCATGAGCCCTTTGTTAATGCCGCAAGATTGCGATCAAGACTGGCGGAAATCTTGCTTGTCTCGAATTCATCTCGTCTCGTTGTCTCGTACCGCACATCATTCCGGCTGTCTAGAGTGAGCCGATACAAGACAGAGATAGACGGGCCACCATCACGGTACAGTACAACATACTTGTACCGTACCGAGCTTTGACGGGTTGCCCTTCAACTGCGTGGCGCGGTTCATGTCGCTCCACAACGATAGCGGGGGCGATGTGAACGTGGGCGAACATCTGCCGCCGGCACTGTGTGCAAGCCGGCCCGCATGCGCAGGGCAAGAGGATTAGTCAGGGACGTGTGTCTGAGGTGTTGGTTTGTAGGGGGAAAGAAAAAAACATTTCCAGACTATGAAACCACATTCTTTCTTCTGACACTACACTCTTTTCAGCCAATAATGCTCCCCTGTATGGCACTGTCAGGGTTCTAGCGCAGATGCATCAAACTCATGAAGCTTCTACTTTGCATTACAAACAGACTCACCACGTAAATGAGTTCAAACTAGTTTCGAGCAGTCTGGTGATTTTCTGATGAGATAATGGACAAAAGTTGCACGTCATGGATGACGTTTCCCGCAGATGAATCTGACACGATCATGTTCCTGGAAGTGAAAGCTACTTAGGAAGGAAAAAATCATTCAAATAATTCATGAGTCTTATGTGCCAGTCCTTGCAAACCTGGAATGTGGTGGTTTTTTTTCTGTTGGATTTAAGAGGTTTCACGCAGTTTCAACCGCAGCAGGCATACAGGACCCTACAACAAAAGTAGCGCCTTGGTGCCTTGGCAATGGCACCTTGAATTTTGCGCCTCGGTCGCGCGGCGGCGGCATGAAGCCGCATGACGGGGTGTCCGTTTGAGGTTGGGTCTCAGTGTCGCGCAACCCATGTGAGGAGTACTAACGTAATCAGTGCCCTGCCGCGTGATGCACAATCCAGTCTCCTCATCATGCGCACTGCTGTTAGAATAGCTGAAGGTAAGGAAAGGCAAACGAGACTTTGGAGTCGCACATCTGTAGTTATTTATCCCGGCCTTTGCGGCGTGAGAGTCTAAATACCCGTCCGGATTTTCCGGACGAGAGTATGGATACCCGACTAAACAGTGCTCCTTTTGTTGAAAATCACCTCAAAACAGTCTTTCGCGTCATCCGTCGGTGATTTTCCAGAACAGACTACCTGCAACTCCCACTGGTCGTCGCCGTTGGATGATTCATCGGACGGCGAAAGGGGAAAACATCAGCCAAAAAAGAAACACTGTGAATTTCGCACAAAACTTCTTCATGATCGAAACCCCCCTAGTTCTTTGATGGATCTGGTCCGCAAACCCAAGTTCGTATGTGCAATTATTCTCGCGTGGGTGACAAGGCCCCTGCCAGCGTTGCAAATACAGTGCCTCGGTGGCAGATAAGGTATGAGGAGAGGGCTCCAAACCTTTGTGACTCCGCTATCCTTAATTCACAGTTGGATGCCTCTTGAATTATACTTCTCTCTCAAACCCCAGTTCGCTCATAGAGAACTTTCGCCAAACGCCAAGATTTTTCATCGTAAATAAATGGGACCTTCCAGCCGGGGTTATGACCAGAAAACGTCTGCACATTTTGACTTCAGTCATTGTGCAAGTTTCAGGAACTTTCTACTCCCGCTTGAAAATTTTCTTGTGCATCGGTTTGTAAGTCGCGTAGGATGAGGATTGGTTCTGTGGATGAGAATATTGCTTCCCCTCGGGTTCGAGCACAGGAGCTTGCATTCTGGACGCTTATTTGAACAGAGTGTCTGTAATTACGCCGTACCCAACTGTTCATCCGGGGTTATAAAATCCTGCCATTCTACCGTACCTGGCGACCGTACTCTCGGTACCGTCTCGACGCGCTTCCAGACCTCCAATTTATCTCGCAGCGCCAGTCTCGTTTGCCATCCCTTAGCTGACGGTTCCTCATCCACGCCCCACAGCATCAGTGGTCTAGCCCTCCTCAGCGTAGGTGTTGTCGCAAGTCCTCAGCAGCATGTGGCAGCCCCATCTCTGAAGCGGCACTATGTGACAAGCGCAGCAGCTCCAAGTGCAGCAGCTCCAAGCGCAGCAGCTCCAAGTGCAGCAGCTCCAAGCGCAGAAGCTCCAAGCGCAGCAGCTCCAAGTGCAGCAGCTCCAAGCGCAGCAGCTCCAAGTGCAGCAGCTCCAAGCGCAGCAGCTCCAAGTGCAGCAGCTCCAAGCGCAGCAGCTCCAAGTGCAGCAGCTCCAAGCGCAGCAGCTCCAAGTGCAGCAGCTCCAAGCGCAGCAGCTCCAAGTGCAGCAGCTCCAAGCGCAGCAGCTCCAAGTGCAGCAGCTCCAAGCGCAGCAGCTCCAAGCGCAGCAGCTCCAAGTGCAGCAGCTCCAAGCGCAGTAGCTCCAAGTGCAGCAGCTCCAAGCGCAGCAGCTCCAAGTGCAGCACCTCCAAGCGCAGCAGCTCCAAGCGCAGCAGCTCCAAGCGCAGCAGCTCCAAGCACAGCAGCTCCAAGCACAGCAGCATGCGTGCACTGGTCAATCATGCCAGCCAAAATGACCTGAGGAGGAGGCAGCAGTGGAGAGCGCAGGATGGTGAGAACAATTTTGGACTGGTCGAAGATGTGCCGAGGCGTTGCCTACTTTGCATGGCAGCGCCACCACCAACCCCCCTGCCAACCGCGCTGATTGCACGCATCAACATTGAGCTATCGCATGAGCAGTGAGTTCTCATGGAGCAGATTCGGGATGCACTCAAACCGTTTGCTGTCATCAGCAAGTCTCTCCCTCAACCCGCTGAGGGAGAGACCTACCCTACGATCGGCAATGTGGTACCCTGGTACCCTGGTTCCACGCTCAGCTTGACCACTGGGAGAACTCGCGGAGTGCAGCCACTGGTGTTGCACAAGGGCCAGAGCTCCCCAGCAGCTCCTCTTCTGCAGCAGGCTCAGATTTTGTGGCTGGTGCATGGAACTTCCACTGCTCCCGCCTCAGGCCACCTGTCCGCTTCCATCATGGAAGTGGACAGGTGTTGTGGCACAGGCAATGGCTGCTGGCTGGGAGAATTTGCAGCAATACTCCACCATCTACGACTCTTCCGTCGCTCCCACTGCAACATGTCACCATCCCAGCTATGGCCCACACTACTTCAAGAAATCTCAGCAGCCTGGTCTGTATGCATCTGTTTGTCGCCGGACCCAACGATTGTCATCACTGACTCTCCAGCACCCTCGCAGCCTCGTACGTCACAGTCCCTTGGCTCATTTGCTGCTCGTTTGCTGTGTCAAACTGGCACAGCTGTGGATACCAGTCGGCGGGATGAACTGGAAATCTTTGAGTTTAAGCTGGACACAGGCATCGGGCTGCATGATCCGCTCGATTTCTTCAGTGAGAACAAGGCCAGGTTCCCCTGCATTGTCAAGGCAGTGCGTGAACTTTTCTGCATCACTGCAAGCAGCGCTCCTTCCGAGTGCATCTTTTCCCAAGAATGGCACATTCTGGATATCTGGGTGGGCTTGGATGATACCACCTTCTTCAGCATCCTTGTGATCAGGAGGTGGAAGGATGTGGTCCGCAAGATCTACCGTGACATGGAGACCACTGCAAACCAGGTAGACTAGGTTCAACTCTCTTTGTGAGGGAGGAAGGTTGGGAGGGAGGGAGGGAGGGAGGAATGGAGGGGGGCAGGGTGAGGGGGGGGGGATAGAGATATATATATATATATATATATATATATATAGAGAGAGAGAGAGAGAGAGAGAGAGAGAGAGGAGGGGGGGGAGGAGGGGGGGATACACGGAGATAGGAATGCAATAGAAATTAGTGGAGAAGAAAATGTTGTGGAAATTTTTACTTGGCTGAAATCATGGAAAATGTTGCGGTCACCTATGTATTTTTCAGTTTTGTTTTCCTTCAAATTCAGCTAATGTTCAATGTAACCTTTAATGTCTTCTGTATGACTTGTCGTAAAATGCGAAGAATCCAGGGCCAAATTGTTTATTGGTGATGTTCTTACTTTTACAAGTAATGGCAACTCCTTCAAGTTTCCAAAAAGTAAAAAGCCATCATAAAACATTAACCAAACATGTGACATTTACCCATCAAGAAGTAGGCCGTCATGAAATACTTGGCCATCATGAATGACTTGGCCATCATGAAATACTTCGAAGAAATTATAAAAATTTCATACATGGTCAATGTAAGGTGAGATTCTTATGAAATTCGTCTTCCTTAAGAGCCTAAGACCCAGGTCATGAGTGGTACCTTCACAATGAATCCTTTCACTAATATAATGTGCATTTCACTGTAACAAATAATGTTGAATCAGGGTTCACATATTACCTAATTAAGGTGAATACAACTTGAGAATGCATCATGAACCACATGAAAGCATATGTTTTGACCTGGCTGAACCAGATGTGAACGAAAATTAAGTAAGCATTCCTTTTATTTGCATCCAAGCACAATGTGGACCTAATACATGGCCATGAATCCTTATTGTAGGGTGATATGACCATCTGAAAAGGGAAACAGATCAATTTACAATTTTTAACACCTCTCTAGTGAGAATACTGTGTGAAAACCCTGTAAAACCGAGTAACAAGGTCGAAATTTGTGAATGGAAAATCAAGATTGAGAGGAGATCGAGACTCCTCAAGTGCAAATCAATACAAGATTGAAATATTCTCATTTGTATAGTACGGTGTGAGACATCATTTTGAGATTGATACATCTTGTTTCAATCCCGATTTAACAGAAATATGTCACACAGTACAGGTGCAAGGGTTTGGGAAAAGTCCCACGGATGACATGCCATAGCTCAAAGAGACTCACTCATTGCTTTCTCAATAGTTACTTGATACATGTGTGTATAAGTGGTTACAAAGCAAGAGCCGGTGAACGTGGTGCCGACCGTGCAAAAATCATGTCGATCCCACATTGCCACCTAGGGATTGAGCCCGACCTCTTGACATAAAATCGAGGGTGGCTACTCACCATGACGCAGAACTAGTCTATCAGGTGGCCCTCTAAGGATCAGCACCCGGCATGCCAAAACAGTCCATTCCCCAAAACGTCCCACACAAGTTGGAGATGGCCCTGGAATCCTAAATTGCGTCTAAGGGCCAGAGCTCTCATGAGCAGGAGTCATCATATAGGACATGTCAAGTGGTTGAGATCCACTTCTTAGGTGCTGCTGTTTGTAGAGAGTGAGGGATCTTCACGTGAGGGCATCTCAGTCATGAGTCTAGTCACTATCGATGAAACCATCAACAATGACTGAGGGTTGTGCTCTGAAGAAAAATGCCTAGGTGTGGGATGGAGAGAGCGTACGTTACCAAAAAAAGTGCCACCTCAAGGTGTCCCTCTCTGGGACACTATGAGGTATTACGACAAGAATTTCACCGCTAAGGCTATGTCCACACGAGTGGTGGTGGCCAAGTACAACAGTGAGCCAATGGCACGTAGATAGTCATCCACTGTCTTGTCCATCTCGGAGTTTTCTAGTGACTTCAGTAGTCTCTACATTACTGAGACCAAAGGAATAGCAGAAAGGAAGGTGGCAAAGCGCTCCCCAATTCTATGGACATATGTAGTCTGATGTACATGTAGTGTCCTCTTTGAGTGGTCATGCTCAAGCTCCATGCCCAAGAAGAATCAAGCTAGCTCAAGGTATTTCATTTTGTAAGCTGACAAAAGGAGGGATTTGGATCCTAGAACAAAAATTTGGCTGGGGAATTAAAAATGAGAAGATAATCCACATCCACAAGAATGACGAAAAGTGGGGAGGAGGGTGCACTGAAAAGCAATGCGAGGTCAACGGTACTTTTATGAAAGCCACCTTTCTCGAGCTTGGAAGTGATGTTCTAATTCCAGCACTGTGGTGACTTCTCGAGGCCGTACAGGGCCTTGCAATATTGCCACACATTGTTGGTGCTACCTGAATAATAAGGGGGTTGCATCATATATATATCCTCATCAAGCGTGCCATGAAGGAAGGCATTGTTCACGTCTATTTGTTTGAGTTCCCAGTCATGTTGGGAAACACGATTGAGAAGGGCTCGTGTAGTGGTGTAGCTAACTACAGGGGAAAATATTTCATTAAAGTCAAGTTTAGGAATCTGGGAAAACCCCTTGGCTGTGAGACACACTTTGTACTGCTCTACCGGGTTTTCTAGCTTCAATTTCTGGTAGTAAACCCACTTGGCTGAGATGGTTTGTCTGCCAGAGAGGAGATTAACAAGGTCATACACACAGTGCTCAGAAAGAGCCTTGAGTTCATGCTACATGGTTTCTTCCCACATAGAGGAGTCAGCGGCGTTGCAGGCATCGTAATCTGTCAGAGGATGTACAGGCAATGGTGAGAAACTAGCAGTGGCAAAATAGTGGGTCACATACCTAGAGAATGACGTGCCAAGAGTGCCAAGAGAATGATGAAACTGGTGCTCCATGAGAGAGTGCCTGAGGGCAGACGTAGGATTTATTACTGATCCATAGGTTCAAAATTCAGCTGACATGTTGAGTTCAAGGCCACGAAGCCCGGGCTGGCCAGACAGAGCAATCCGATCTAGAGCAGTGGGGCCATGTGTAGGAGTGTCTTGAAAAAGGGGTAGTGGAGACTTGAGTCAATTAAGGAAGTGCACACAAATTACCATCACGCACATTGGGAGACATAGGGTGAGCAAAGGAGGTAGAGGGTGAAAATGGAGAAGGCTAAACAGGTAAGGAAATGGGAGTAGGGGACTCAGGGAGCATCGGAGTGGGATATTCATAGCAGGTTGGAGACGTTTTAAATTATTTTGATCGCGGCTCAGTCAAGAGGACGACCTCAGGCTCCGGCAAAGGTGGACGAGGTACATCAAGACCACCACTGAGAGGGACACCACCAATGGTAAGTCTTGCTGACCGCCATGTTTGGTCCTCATGACGAGGTGCTATTGGAATGGCACGCTGCAAACCCAGACGTAGCTCACACATTCACTCCTGAAGAACAAAAATGTCATCCTCACGTGATTCATCCTCCATCTTCTCCTCATCTCGGGTTTCAACCTCTGACCGAGGGTGCTGAGGGCTGGGTGCTGGACAGGGGGTAGAGTGCTGAACTGATCGTGCATATCTAGCAGCCCTTCCTGGTGTCTTCAGTGCGGCTCCTAAACTCCCCTACAGTAAGTCCATGATCTCCTACAATGTGTTGCTTTGATGCTGTGGTTAACGGTGTATCTCATCCTCTGCCAAAGAAGGTTATCGATTGCAATTGCCTACAAGCATGGGCTCATGACGCCTGAAGAGGAGGAGGACGATGGGTCAGCCAGCCCTTGCCTTTATCACGGACCGGCGCCATAGGTGTCACTCTACATGGGTCTGGACGTCAAATTTTTCGAAAGGAGAAAATGTCAGTGTTTCTCCACGATTTAACATGCCGGCAAAAAGTGATGTTCCGGTCCAATTTTTTATGAAGGCAAATGCTCATGCTAGTAGCCTCTCTATTGATGTTAACAAGGGATCACTATTGTCAGTAATATCAATAATGATTTCAGTGGCTGACTCCTTCCTTTTTTTTTCCTCTTGTGGGTTTCTCGCAAATGGGGTGATCTCACTATCCCTTCTCGTAGCAACCGCAACGTCTTATGCCGTCGGCTGCCACAACTGTTGTTGTTGCTGTGCAAAAATAGCTACATAGCTGTTGTAATAAGCATCTACTTCTTGAAAAATGTATAGCCACACAGCTGCACAGTCCACGACTATGCAACTGCTATTTCTGCGGCATTAATTCTACTGCGGCCATTACACAACTGCCACTGTTTTTGTTGTTGTTGTGATGCTGCTTCTGGCCGCTGCTGCCGGTGCACGCTTCTGAGAATGTTGGTTACCGCTGATGGATACCATTGCCATGTGCTGCTACTAAATACCTATCACTGTTGCCTCTATTTGTTGCTGTAACAAAACACTACTACTGCAAGCTATTGCTACCTTTTGGTTTTGCTACCATTGCTCCATGTTGTAGCTCGGTGCTATGGCTATTGGCCAGTGGTGATTTTGTAGGCCACGTCAATTCTTTCTACTTCTCAACAACAGCTACTGATATGCCTTTGCTGCAACTGTGACATATTTGTGCTGGTGCTGTTCTGGTAGTGGCAGCAACTCACGCAACTACTGCTGGCTCCACCGTTTACTCAGGTCAATTTCTTGGTAATGCTGTTGTTGTTGACGCCACAGTGACAACTCTGCTGCCACAATCTGCTACTTCGCTTCATAGGAACTCCATTGAAGCTATGACTATTACTGCTCCTAAGAATAATGCACGTCTTTGCTGTGTAGTTTTGCGAGAAGGATCTCGCTGTTATGTCATAAAATATAGATGCTTTGAAGCTTACTAGCCCTGTTGATGATGTGGTCACACTGTTTAGTTAGCTTATGCACTAGGATGTGAGGCAAGTGTAAAAACATCAAGGATTGGACTATGGAGGCGTGGAAAGTCTCATAAACTTCAATAGCTTTGGCATACACAGAGAGATGGAAACGGAAAATCATACAGTGTACAGGAAATCATACGAAAACTTCTGAGAAGCTTCCTAGCCTTGCTATTGCTGACGTGGTGACACATGCGTAAGAAACAGAAAGGGTTAGGCTAGGGAGACGCTCAAAGTATTATGAGATCTAATAGCTTAGTAATGTAGACGGAAATGACAGCTGATAAGCACACAGCATAAACACATGCCACGACGCACCGTGGGTAGCGCACACGGCAATGTCAGTTTATTCTAAAACCGGTCCAATTTTTTTTTTCTGGTTGTAACTCTACACACACGCATGCTCACCCAACACCGTCTGGACCTAGAGGTGTAGTGTCTCAAGCCGGACGCTACAACTGGCCACACTCAGAGGTCCAGCACCGATCCCTGGAAAAAAATGTAAAACATGTACATCGTGGCAAAGAGCCCGTCCACCAAGAAAACTCTAGCGGTTGCAGAAAAACTGCAAAGTATCCCAAGAAGCACTGGGGACGGCGTGACAGCTTTCTGGCAACTGTTGGTGGGTGGGGTCACCACTGGTCCATGCTCCAATGCCACACCCTGTGAGCGCTAGACCTGCGGTCGTGCTTACTTGTGTCTTGCATGCAATTGGCATTCTGTTGCTGCCATTAGGTTGTCCGATGACCATTGTGAGGGAAAACTGATTCCTTGTGGTCGGCTGTGTATCTTTCTTGGCGTTTCCTCTTCTCTAATCCCTGGCGCTTTAGAATGCATACCATCGCCATGTCATTGAATCTCAAGATGCCCTCTTCTTTGAAGACATATTTGAACGTGACCTTTCTCAACTATCCTCTCCTACATCTCCTGTCCCAATGTCTCGACTTGGGGGAGGTCATGTGGTATCTATATCTGTTCCTATGTAGCCTTTCTCTAGTTCACCCTCGGCTCAGCGTACTGAGCCTGTTTGTCTTCTAACCCCTGTTGCCACCTCTGACTCTCGCCCTTCTCCCTTGTCAACTTCTTTCTCTTCTTCTCTTTCTTCCTTGCCTTTGTCATCTCCTTCTCCAACTGGTATGACTTACTCGATTTCCTTGCATTCACCAATCTCTCTAATCTCTACAATGGACTATTTTGCACCAGTTTTCCTTCACTCTGTCTCGCCTCCTTGCAGCCTTCTTCTCCTCCTCCTCCTTCTTCCTCTACTGCTTGACCGAACTCTCCATGCATATGTGGTGGTCGTATGCATACACTCTCCAAACATAGTCACGAGCCCACCACTATCTCTCAAGTTCCTTCCACATTTGTCCCCACAGCTCCCGATCCGACTACCCAGTCTGGCTGAACTGTCGGCCTCTGTGTCGGTAATGAATCCTACTTCTGCTTTTGGGTACTCTTTGGTCGAGCATGAATTTCATCATGCTCTCATCACTTCTGTCTCTGGGTATGTTTCATATTACTTTGCCACTGTTTTTCTCTCACTACTACTTGTAGAGCCTGTGACCGTTCATCAGGCTGGCAAAGCTGCCGAATCCTCTCTATGGAAGGCATCCATGCAAGATTTACTCGAGGCACTTGCTAAGTATGGTATGTCTAACCTTGTGGATCTTCCTCCTGGAAGACAAGTTCTTTCAGCCAAGTGGGTCTGCCGTCAAAAGCTAAAGCCAGACAACACATTAGAGCAATGCAAGGCACATCTCATAGCCAAGGGATTATCCCAGATTCATGGCTTTGATTTTGATGAGACCTTTTCCCTTGTCAGCCAGTACACCATTGCATGAGACCTTCTCAGCCTTGTTGCTTAAAAAGAGTTGGAACTCAAGCAAATAGACGTGAACAATGCCTTCCTTCATGATAGGCTGGATACAGATATCTACATAATTCAACCTCCATGTATCACAGATAGAACCAACAAGGTTGGTTCCATCTGCCTTGTACAGCCACAAGCATTTGCTATACATTTGCTATAAATTGTACAATCTCAAGCAGTCGCCACACTGTTGCAATCAGGGGATTAGTTCCATGCTTGAAAAAGGTGGATTTTGTAAGAGCACTGTGGATCCTGCACTGTTTCTTAGTGCACTCTATTCCCTACCTGTTGCCATCCTTGTGTACGTGGATGATCTGCTCATTGCATCTCCATGTCAAGCTGTTGTACAAGGGGCCAAGACCCTCCTCCATTCAACTTACAAAATGAAAGATCTTGGTCTGGCCCAAGTATTTCTCAGTATGGAACTTGAGCATGATCGCATAAAACTGACGGTGTATGTGCACACGGCTGTGTATGTTTATAGTCTGGGGGAGCGCTTTGTCCCGCTGCTTTTTGCTATTCCCTTAGATTCCACGCCGATGACTCTAGTAGGACAAATCCTTGTGAAGTCAATGGAAAAATCCAAGTTGGGATCTCGTTGCTCTGATGTAAAAAGTATATTCTAGGAAGCTTCTATCCTTTTTCTTGATGACATGGCAACACTTTCCAGTTACCTAACATACTAGCCTGTAAGGCAAGTGTAAGAAATAGCAAGGATTGGGCTAGGGAGACAAACAAAGTCTTATAAGCTTCAATAGTTTTGATATGCAGAGAGAGAAAACAAAACAAAGTACACAGTAGGAAACTGCTAGGAAGCTTTCTAGCCTTGCTGTCACTGGCATGACAACACTGACCAGTCAGTTGACGTACTAGCAAGAAAGCAGGTGCAAGAAACATCAAGGGTTAGGCTAGGGAGATGCGCAATGTCTCATAAGCTCCAATAGCTTAGTAGTGTAGAAAAAAATGACAACAGACAAGCACACAACATAACTATCTGCTGCGGTGCAAGTGACATGTACGGTAGTGTAAGAATATCATAGAACCAACCTAAAACCACTGCTTTGGTCGCAAATCTGCGCACAGGCATGCAGCGCAACACTGTCTCAAACTTGAAATGTAGTATCTTAAGCTAGACAATATGACTGGACACATGCATAAGTCTGGAATGAATCAGTGGACACAAAATGTAAGACATGCAAATCAGGCCCAAGAGCAAGTCCACTGAAAATACTGTAGCGACTGCAAACATTTGTAGAGTACCCCGGCAAGCACCCGGGACATTGTTGCAGCTGTCCGGTAACTACAAGTGGGTGGGGTCACCATCCATTAGTGCTCCGAAGGCAGCTGGGTCTGCATCAGGGATGTGCACGTGCATGGACACAGTCAAGTGGTCACAATAAGATACACAGACAGACGGGGACGGCTCACATCACAACACACAGCATATGTACCTGCTGCCGTGCTTATCAAGTGACGCACACGGCGATGTCAGTTTCTCCTCAACCACTCTTTTGGCCATAACTTTGTGCTCATGCATCTGAATGCAGAACCGTCTAAACCTATGGATTCGGAGTCTGTAGTTGTTCTTAGATAGGCGTGTGAGGAGAGTGGGGAGAATGAGAGCTTGCAAGGAGTTCCTCACCAAACATACACGTCATGGATATGGAACTATTCAGTTAGAACCAGAAAGTGTTGGGAAGGAGGAGCAAGCATATAAGCACCGGTAGGCGTGCACCTCCCTTGTGCATTGCACAGAGCAAGTCCAGAATGCCATCCGGGGGTCAAGTTTGACCTCTCGTATTTTACCGAGGACGAAACTCACCGGTGCACAGCCAAAGTCTGACACAGTGACCCCTTAATGATCAACACCCAGTAAAGTATGATAGCTCCTCCAAAGACCACTTAAAAACATGGAGGCAAAGCTAATAATCATAAAGTGTCCTAGGTCAAGCCCCCTCCACACCCAAAGAGGAGAACCACAAGAGAAACCAAGAGGTTATCATGTTATCCCATGTCACATCTTGGAAGAGTGCCACATCTGCCTAGAGATACTGATTCCAATGACGGGCTCGAGTGTTGAGAGACATATCTCCAAGTACAACCAAGTTATCAGCCCCCTGCACATGTGTGTGACTGCATGTGGGGAAAGACAAGAGGGCATTCGAGATGTAAGAGGCCATCAACTAGACAAAACTTTAACACTCCCCCATAATCCACATTTGCAGAACCCACATACATCCGTGAGATTTCACACACAAGAATGCATAAGTGTTGGTGTTGGAATCAACAGGCAGACAATGAGCACACATCACCCGGGATCATGGGGACATCCCAGATCGACCGTGAGCATAACACATTTGAAGATGTTTCTGCTAAGTGAGTTAGTGAGAAAGTCAGCCCTTGACCGTGTGTCTATCCAAACGATTGAAACAATTCTAGCAGCAATGCACTTACAAAGAAATTGGTACTCCACATTGATGTGCTTAGTGCGAGAGTAGTGCATGCCGTCATTCTCACCAATGGCCTTTGTGCTTTGATTCTTGCAGTGCAGGATGATGCAGCGGATAGACATGCACAGTTGCGGCAACAAGCGGCAAAGCCAGACACCTTCACACGTACCCATGCCTAGTGCCACATATTCAGCCTCTTCTGAGCTTCGGGCTACTCAGCCCTGCTTGTTCCTTTTCCAAGACACTGCATTCCCCCCAATCAGAAAAATGTTCCCGGTCCTACTCCGTGCACCTGTGTCATTTGTCTAGTCACTTTCGATGAATCCATCCACAATGCCGGATGGCTATTCTCTAAAGTACAATCCTCTTTGCGCAATAGAGAGCACGTAGTGCTCTACATTGAGTGTAACCTCAAGATGCTGCTCTCTAGGAAACTGGTATAGTTGGCAGAGAAATTTCATTGCAAACGCAACATCAACATGAGTGGTGGTAGCAAGGTACATCAAGGAGCCAATCACCCTCATGTAGTAATTTACATCCACCGTCTTCCCCATTTATATGCATCCAATAACTTCAACAGCATCTAGCCTGCTGGGCTCATAGGAGTAGAGGAAAAGGCAACTGAAGACACCAGAGATTCAAAGTGATCCCCTAGGCTACAAACGTATGCAACCTGGTGAACATGTAGTGTACACCGTAAGCGATCTCGTTCAAGCTCCATGCCCATGAAGACACAAGACACGACATGAAGACATCTTGTATGCTGAGTGTAAGAGTCTTTACAGACTGAACAACCGGAAGACTGGGAGATGTAATTAACAGGTCATTGACAAAGAAAAATATGGCAACAAGAGTAGCAGAGGCAGCACTAAGGAACAAGGCAGGATCAACTATACTCATGCAGAGAATTTCCTTCTCAAGCATAGGGGTAATTACCTTAGTGACAGATGAATTCGAGAAAAAAAACATTTTTGCAGTCGCACACAAAATTCGTTATGAAAATAATTCATTTTTTGCACACATTTGCAACGAAATGTGTGCAAACTGCACACAAAAAGAACAAAAATTTCACTGAGCGTGTTCAATACTCTGAAGGTCGTACGTGAAAAACGGCATTTTTGGGCCGGATACGTCCTTCGCGACCACCTGCGGGAAGCATGAAAGTGCACTTTTGAATTCGTTGTTGAAAAATCTTGAACAGGGTTCAGAGATAATTAATAAAACGCACACAAATAACTAGAAACTTATTGCACTTGCACACGAATACATGAATTCGTTATAAATTTTAATTATTTTTCCTCGAATTCATCTGGCAGTAGGGTACCTGGTTCTAGCAACAAGGTGAAAATTTGAGCTTGTACAGGGCTTTGAAGAGATGCCACACTATGGGTTCCATCTGTGAACCCAGGAGGTTGGACCATGTAGATTTCCTGTGAAGTCTGTCGTGAAGAAAGGCATTTTTTACATCTGTCTGTTCCAATTCCCATCAATGCTGAGCCACCAAACTAAGGAGGGCTCTGGCAGTCATGTATCGGTAGACTAGAGCAAACATCTTATCAGAGTCAATGCTAGAGGAACATGAGAGAAGCCTTGGGCGGTGAGCCGAGCCTTGTATCACAGGAAAAAGGGCTATGAGGCTTTAACTTCTCACTGTAAACCCACTTTGCTGATACTGTCTTCCGTCCTGGCAGAAGATCCACTAACTCGTAGATCAGTTAGAGCATCTTTTCTTCTCAAATTGTTGTCTTCCACCGAATGGAGACAGCTGCATTGCGCGCGTCACGTACTGTCAGTGGATCAGGTTGGAGTGGTGATAGACCATTATGTCTCCATTGTTGTCTTTTTGGTGCATCCTATCACTGTCCTTGGCTTCACTCTCATACGGAGACATAACATGGGGAACACAAGTAGTAGAGGAGATTTCAGGCCACACAGTGGGTGCGGACGAAGTGGGAGAAGGGTCAGCCTGGACATGAGGAGGAGATACAAGAGACACTGTATGGGAGGTTTCAGAGTCACCGATTGTGGAGGTGTGAGGGGAGGACAAGAGGGAGAGGGAGACCGGGCTATGAGGGGACGTGACAGGGGTATAAGAAGAAGACTGAGACGGAGCGTTGTGTAACAGGTCCCGCACTGAGGGGACAACATTAGGCCCACCAGAGACACGTGGGACATACCCGCCTCCAAATTGAGACAGTGGGACTAGAGAGGCAGGAGAGGACGAGGTAAGCGGACTCGTTCAAACACATCTGCAAGGAAGAGGGCATCATAAGATTCAATGACACGACGACGGGAGGAGTCCTAAATGTGCAAGGCCTTGGAGAAGGGAGAGATCCCAAGAAATACATAGAGAAGACCACAAGGAGACAACTTCCCATCACAATGATCATCAGGAAGCCAGACAGAGGTGAGGGAGCCCCAAACATGGGGAGCGGTGCATTTTGCCACGAGCACAGTCAAGAAAAGTAGCGGAGAACAGAGGTGCGAGCGTGGCAGTGTAAAGTCTAGCTGCAGTTGGGTGTGCAGGAGACACGTGATAGTTGCAGAGTGAATGTGGCAAAGGTGGTGGTGCAAGAGGTCAATATGCTTGGGAGACAAAGTGGGAACAACATGGACAAAGGCAAAGGTAGCAAAGGAAAAAGGAGGGGATGCGGAAGAGGCAATAGAAGTGAAATGCACGAAGGACCACACGACCAAAGGAATGAATGGAGACCGTGTCCACACCATGGCTGGATGAGAAGGCCATGCCCTCATCATCAAATAGTGATGACGGGGAGAAGGCTGACCTCCAAATCAGGCACAAACAGGAAGAAACCGAGAAACAGGTCCCCACCAGGACCAATAAAGCAGAAAATGCCTACTTCGTGAACGTAAAGAAGCTGGCCGGACCCTTTGCAAATAAAGTAGACAGACAGAACCGGACCGGGGTGAATGAAGGAAGATTGACATGATTTCATGTGGTGGGTGGCTCCTATATCAATGATTCAGAAGCCACAAGACACGCAAGCAGATGAAAGCACGAGTCACTCAAAGAAACTGCCAGACTTTTAACAAATGAGGATGAGGATGCACCAAGGCGACTTGGAAGGTGTGAGACTGTCAATCCTCAATCCATGACTGATCATGAAGCAAGTCACTCTCGAGAACTCCGAAAGATGCACCTATGAGGGCTCCATCCGTCTCACAAACAAATGAATGGAATTGGCCAATCGCACCCTCCCCTCCATGAAAGCGGAGATGCAATAGTTTAGTGAGGCAACGTTCCAAGGCGTGTTCCTCCTCATGACTGTTGAAACGACAGTCATAGGGACGAGATTTGGATAAGTGGTCATCTTCACGAGGCCAAGCAGGGTATGTGTAGTGGATGGTTGGTGGCTCATCATAGGTGGGGCCACATGCAAGAGGCACCTAGCCCCAGGAGGATGACTGAGGTGTTGGTTGCCAGAAGGGTGCCATAAGGATGCTGAAGGTAGTAACAAAAGTTGATATAGTGGATGTTAGTGTCACGATGGTGGTGGCAGTTGCTGCAATGGATGTACTGACGAGAGTGTGAGCTCATTGGATACACTGCAGAGGCAAGGTGTGTGTCATCACGGAAGATAGTGCATTTGGGTGCGGAATGCCTGAAGGCCCCGCAGTTCCAGCAGGCCACTGCGCCGGGGGTAGAGGTGAGAAGCTGCTAGGAAGCTTCCTAGCCTTGTTGCTGCTGACGTGGCGACACTGTCCAGTCAGCTGACGTACTAGCAAGCAGGCAGGTGCAAGAAACAGCAAGGATCAGGCTAGGGAGACGCGCAAAGTCTCATAAGCTTCACTAGCTTAGTAAATGCAGAGAGAAATGACAAATGACAGGTCCACGACATAAGTACCTGCCGCGGCGCACGGCGGGTGTCGCACGCGGCAGTCCAAGAGCTGTCCTAAAACCGGCCCAAAACCACTGTTTTGGCCGTAACTCTGCGCACACATGTCAGAATCTTGCACCGTCTGAACCTACACGTGCAGAATCCCAAGACGAACGCTACGACCGGTCACACGCACGCATCCATCGACTGACAGTGAGCGGACNATGACAAATGACAGGTCCACGACATAAGTACCTGCCGCGGCGCACGGCGGGTGTCGCACGCGGCAGTCCAAGAGCTGTCCTAAAACCGGCCCAAAACCACTGTTTTAGCCGTAACTCTGCGCACACATGTCAGAATCCTGCACCGTCTGAACCTACACGTGCAGAATCACAAGACGAACGCTACGACTGGTCACACGCATGCATCCATCGACTGACAGTGAGCGGACAATACAAAAACATGCAAATGGGCCGCATGGCCAGTCTGCCGAAAGATGCCTGCAAGACGTAGCAGGCACAGCAGAGAGTCCCGGTGGCATCTGGGGCTCTGGAACAGTGGTCGCTCAGCTCCAAGAAGGTAGTCCGCCGTCTGGCATCGTGCCGGCGTCACCAGGGCCGCCTGCCTCAGGGATCTGCACGAGTATGGACACGACCGAGTGGTCACAGTAAGTTGTACAAGAACGGAACAAATCACAACACTCCCCCATGACCCGATGGTACGCATGTCCATACGCGTGCAGCAGTGGTACAACCACAGAACGGATGATGCATACGGATGAGCCGCGACGTACATCCCACACTCAACCACTGTCACGCACGGGGCAAAGCCCAACAGAACGAATGGCCACCAGGAACTTTCCGCGGGCAAGTGCCTTCGTCAAGAAATCAGCGCGCTGCAAGTCAGTTCCAACCCACATGATGGAGATCACGCGTCGCTCCACCAGATCACGAACGAAGTGATGCTCAACCGCGATATGCTTCGTGCGAGCATGAAAAACACCAGAGTTCTCTGCAATGGCGAGAGCACTCTGGTTGTCGCAGCGCAGCATGATGGCGGGTACTGACAGTCCAAGCTCAAGAAACAAGCGCTGCAGCCAAACTGCCTCAGCAGCCCCTGCCCCCAAAGCCACATACTCTGCCTCTGACGAGCTACGTGCGATACAGCCCTGCTTCCCGCTTCGCCAGGACAAAGCGGTACCACCGAGCAAAAACACTTAGCCCGTGCGACTGCGCCCGTCAGGGCTCCAAGCCCAATCGCTGTCAGTATAGCCGTCAATGACCACCGAACACTGCCGACGAAAGCAGAGTCCGAGGTACGGCGNCACCTTCAGGGCATCCTGCCCATCAGGTGTGATGGGTGTGGAAGCAGTGGGCACTGCACCAAGGAGATCGCTAAAGCACTCCCCCACGACTCGTGCATATCGGGCCTGATGCAGCAGCAGTGTCCGATGTCTGCGATCACGTACAATCTCCATACCGAGAAACACCGATGCAGGACCGAGGTCCTTCATCTTGTAGGCGGTCTACAGGACAGCCTTGGCCTCCTTCACGGCCTCCAGGGACGGAGACGCAATCAGAAGGTCATCAACATAGACCAGGATGGCGGTGAGAAGCTCGGGGGTCGGTAGGATAAACAGCGAGGGGTCAGCCTCGCTCTGTACGTATCCTGCACGAGTCAAGGTGCCTATGATCTCCCGGTTCCAACACCGTGGAGACTGCTTGAGGCCCTACAAGGACTTGGGCAAGCGCCAGACCTTGTCACCGTCCTCAAAGCCTGGTGGCTGAGCCACGTAGATCTCCTCATCCAGAGAGCCATGGAGGAACGCGTTGTTCACATCCATCTGGTGTAGTTCCCAGTCATGCTGAGCCACTACACCGAACAGAGCTCGAGCTGAGGTCATGCGGCCGACAGGGGCAAAGGTGTCAGTGTAGTCAACTCCCTCAATCTGGGAGAACCCCTTGACGACCAAGCGGGCCTTGTAGCGTTCCAGTGAGCCATCAGGCTTCACTTTCTTGCGAAAGACCCACTTGACCTGAATCGCCTTCCTCCCGGGGGGAAGATCGACCAGCTCATAGACTCTGTGCTCTCGGATAGCGCGAAGCTCATCCTCGCAAGCAGCTCGCCAGGCATCAGAATCCTGCGATGAGAGAGTCTCCCTCAATGTGCCCGGGTCAGGGACCACAGAGGGGGAACTCTGCGTGGCAAGTGCAGACGCCACAGTGTCAGGCTTGACAGCCACGAGGTCAGCTGCTGCGTCACAGGCGATATGGAACTCGCGAGTGACCAGATCGTGCCCGATGGGGCACGCTGGGTGTACCTCTGAAAGCTCAGTGCGGGCACTCAGGCCTAGGGCCTTTGTGCCTGGATCACCGCTCGCGATGCTGCGAGTGGAGCGCCTGGGTCCGGGACCCGACAC
>SZWC01001720.1:221347-241226 GCA_023375785.1 Penium margaritaceum | reverse complement strand
GAGAGAGAGAGAGAGAGATAGAGAGAGAGAGAGAGAGAGAGAGTGTAAGTTCTTACCCAATTAATGGCACCATAGCAGGGAGAAGAGTGGAGATACTACTACTGCGCCCGATGATGCCGGGGCGGTGACCCATGCCAAGGCGACGATTAGGAGGCAGAGGAGTCATGTGATGGCAGCCCTTACATGTTTGTAGATTCAGTCGTTATGAGAATGTCAGTGGTCGCATGCTGGATGAGGTTGCTGGCTACTCCCATCAAGATGAGGACTACGGCTGTGGTAGAGACCCAGATGGAGCTGAGGGCACCAGAGGTAGCTTCCGTTGTAATGGCGGCCGTAGTGGCCTCAGCCGTGGAGGCCACTTTCACTTGTGTGGAAATTTTAGTGGAATCTGCTAGAAGAAGAGATTGGGTTGCTGCTGCCGGGTGTGTGTTGCAGTGGTTGTGCTAGCTGCAGCATTTGTATGGCTCCTACTGACCTGATCTGTTACAAAAAATATAGTGGCTGCATCGGTAGTTGCGTCAAGGATGGCACCAGCAAGGGTGATGGGGTCGATGTGGGAAGGGAGGTCCGGCGCACGGCCTAGGACCTCGTGAGCCACCGAGGCTGTATTAGTTTCAGTAGTAGCAGCAAAGTCTTGCGAAGGGTTTGGGCCGGTGGGTCATGTTTCTGGCAATGGTGACGACATGGATGGAAGGTCGTTGGTATTGTATACCTACCATTTAATCCCGCGCTCCTATTCATCTTTCCAGTGCACAATGTTTCCAGGCCAACAGTCAGAGGAGAGCTTGCCAAACCACCGTGGTTTATCACAATTGTCGTTGGGTGAAGATGCGTCCCACGTTGTCCAATTTTGGCTCCAGCGGTGCAGCCTCACGTGCTACTTCTTAAGCAGTGGTGCGAGGTGATTTCGATTTGTTGTCGGGTAGGTCATAAACTGGTGCAGAATCCAGCATAGCAACCTGCCTGACCGTTGAAGAAGATGCAACCGATGTGGTCGCTCCTCATGTGGAGTGGTGGTGCAAGACGTGTCAGGTAGGAAATTGCCACTGAGGTAGCTGCCACTATACGTGAACGTATGTGACAATGCAGTGGTTCGAGCGCAGCAAGCTTATAGGCAACTGGTGCACATGCAGCAGGACTCATGGGAGTCGTAGTGGTCGTGAGACAGTGGCAGATGCTATTACAGGTTGGGAGACTTGAGCTATAGCAGCAGCTGTGGGTACGAGAGCCATGGCCGTAGAAAGAGCCACGATTGTGGGAAGACCACGGAAAGACCACGGCATCAGCGAGGACCGACAGACGCTGTAGAAGTAGTAGGAGTGGCGAGAGCCATGACAGCCTTGAGGTAGCGGCTCAAGCTGCTGTTGGCCAAGAGTCTGGAGCTGTAGTAGCTGTTGCGGTTGTAGAGAACACGATGAACATGGGACAACAGGAGATGATTTTGTGTGTTGTGAGACAGGAGCTGCAATTGTAGCTACTATTACGGAGCCTATAGCAGCAATACCAAGGACTGTGGAGATCACGACGGTCGTAAGACAGTGGTGAATGTTGCTTTGGGTTGAAAGGTCCACAGGGTTCGAATGAGAGAGTGATGAGGGGGACATGGGATAGGGGAATGGACCTCAGGTTGTGAGCCTATAGCCGTGGCAGTAGCCACGATTGTGAGAGTGGCATCAACAGGCGGGAATGTGGCAAACATTGCCACTCACAAGAAGAACAACGGGCATAGGCCATGAGTGGAATAGGGTGTTGCTCATGTCGAGGGTACATTATAGCTCAGATGGATGCAGTGATGGAGAGAGAGTACACCGCCGTAAAAAACCAGAATGGGATCTTGACCTAGATGTCACATGAACCCATGGCAGGCCTACAGATCATGTGTGATCAGGATTTTTGCCTTATTTCTGTTATAAGAATACTTTTTATTGGGTATGTACGCAAGGAGAGTGGAGAGAATGAGAGTGTTTGGGGAGATCCACACTAGACACACACACGCCATGGTTGTGGAACTTTAAAGTTAGAACCAAGACAAAGTATAGAGGATGTGGAGCAAGCAACTAAGCACCAGTAGGACTGCACCCCGCTCGTACATCACAGGGAGCGAGGCCATAGTGGCACCCAGCTGTCGAGTCCAATCTCTCGGTATTAAACCTAGGATGGCTACTCACCACTGCACATCCAAAAGCTACATGGTGGTACCCTAAGGACCATCACCCTAGAAAACATGGTTGCTCCTCCAAAGCCCACAAGCAAACATGGAGACAGACCAAGGCATCCTAAAGTGTCCAAGTTCAAGCTTCCTCCACATCCAAAGAAGAGACTCAAGAGAGAAAACAAGAGGTCATATTATTATCCCACATAACATGTTGAAAGAGTGCCACAACTGCCTAGAGAGACAGGTTCCAACAACGAGCTCCAGTCTTGTGAGATAAATCTCCAAGCACAGCCATGTTACTCAATCCCTTGTAAATGTGTGTTAGTGCATGTGTGGGAAAAAAAGAGGACATTCTAGATGTGAAAGGCCATGAACTGGACAAAAAAACGAAGTATTGAACTAAACGCAACAAAGGTACACACAAATGGGTCCAACAATAATCGGTGGAAATAATGGGTAGGACATGCAAGCAAGGCCCAAAGGCCAGTCTAGCAAAAAAGCCCTAGAAACTCTGTTGTTGTTATGTGAGCTGCCCATGTTTGTTTGTACAGCTTACTATCACCACTCGGCCATATCTATGCTCGTGGAGATCTTTTATGCAGACCCACATGGAATTGGAGTATTGGCGGGTGGTGGCTCCACACATCAGAAGCTGCTAGATAACTGTCTCGAGGTCATGGGGGCTTGTTGGAGTGCTCTTTAGTTTTTCTTGCTCTTTCCAAAGTTTTCTCGGTGGACTGGCTCTTGAGCCCAATTTGTGTGTTCTGCATTGAACACCCACTAGTCGATGCTAGTCTTATGTATGTGACTTAGCATCCAGCTCGAGATTTTACATCTCTAAGTTCAAATGATGCTGCACTTTATGCATGTGTGTACATGTACAGCCAAGACAGTGGTTTTGGGTTGGTTTTAAGACAAACGGACACCCTGCCTCCGTCATCTGTCATGCGTCGCGACAGGTTTCTATGTTGTGTGCTGGTCAGTTGTCATTTATCTCCATGTAACTAAGCTATTGGAGCTTATGATAATTTTCACTTCTCCCTAGCCTAACCCTTGTTTCTTCTTGCACTTGCTTGCTTGCTAGTGGACCAACTAACTCGACAGTATTACCACATCAGCAAAAACAAGGGTATGAAGCTTCTTAACAGTTTCTAATGGTATCAAAGCAGCAAGGCATCACTCTTTGAGCTCCAGAGTAGAGACGAAGCAGTGACAGCAAATGTGAGAGTCATTTCTATAGCCACAATCCTGGGAGGACCCACCAAGCCATGGTGATCCGCCGTAAAAGATTGAAGCAGCGGAGATATCCTTATAACAACCACACCACCATTCCACCACCATGAATATAGTAAAGGGTGGTTGAACTCTTTCCAACAGCAGCTGGACACATGATGTTCCTAGGTAGTCTTTGAAGCTTCCCGGAAACTTCATTCAGGTTCCACCAACCACACACCCGGACATGTGGCAGTGTGACGATCCCAAATTACCAGAAAACACACTCTCAGATGTAGAATTTGTCCAGATTTCAGGTTGTGACAAAAACATGACCTTTTGAAATTTTTAAGGTCTTTAACATAAACCCACCATAAATGCATTGAGCATCCTCTGCTGAATCATCGCTCCCAATTTCACCCTATATGGAAAACCTTCATGCTAATTTCATCATGACCATGTGATGACGTTATCACCTATATTTCGCTTCTTTTTTTGCTTATATCAATTTTTGCTAGCATTTCATGTCCTCGACAAACGCTGTCGGCTTCTTGTTTGGATCATGTTTACATTAAGACCCATACTGGGCCACACCTATGGTTTGCGACAAAGGCAAGGGGTTGGTAGATCCCTCCTTTTCCTCCTCCTCGAGCTTCATGAGCCCATGGTCGGAGTCAATCATAATTGACGAGCTTCATTGAACGCATGATGACATGCGCCGCCAAGAACAACGGCAGACCGAAATTTTGCAAGGGATTGAAAAGTTAGTGAGGGGGAATTCAGGGGCCTCACTGTAGACACCAGGAAGATGCACTGTAGCTACACCATTTGTTCAACAATCCATGTCATGTATAGCACCACGGCCTAAGTACCCCCAATCATAGAGTGACATTTAGGATGAGGAGGAGATAGAAGATCACACACATGAGGAAAAGATCCGTATCCTTGAGGAGCGCCTTTTTTAGCTTCGTCTGGGATCAATATCTCTTCACATGCCACCTTCTTGTTGTCGGGATCAGCCACGTCATGCAACATCGTTCAACATCGTTCGTTGGTGGCATTTCTCTCACCAATGGTCTCCTTGTACCTAGTCCACCTTCTCCTGAGCCTGAGGTTGCCCTCTCCACGGAGCGGTGACTGAAGGACTTTGAGATACCTCCACCTTGCTATGATAGTAACGAGGGCATTTGTTGTTGATAGATCATGTTGCAAGTGTGAGTCGACTCTGAGTGTGTTTGGCCCTACTACCACAGCTAAGAACAGGCACACTCCCCAGGTGGAGACAACGGTGAATGCGATGCAAGATCTCCTCTACGCCATGTCGTTGGAGACTGTGGTTGACTTCCATCCCAATATGGGTGAGGCAGAAACCAGGATAACAGCAGACCCACACTAGGGCACAGAATTGACCCTGACACTACTTGTTGCGGAGACCCATGCCACGAGGGCCACTTATTTGTGTGATTTCCACTCTCTTTGCCAGGGTCTCACAGAGCTTACATCAAACTACTAAAGTCACTCTATACGCCTTTAAATGTGCCTTGGTACTGGAGGCAGGACGGAGCTGAGGGCTCTCAACACCATCATGAAGGGGGCACACTTGGACCACGAAAAGCTCCTTACGTGCTTCGACCATGTGGCACTCTTTGAGTTGTTAGAAGGCCTACTACTATTCTCGTGGGCTCATCGCTACTTTCTCTAGGCGACATCGGCTCGTAAATCTGCTATCATCCACCAATAGAGTCCACTTGTTGTAGTGAATACGAGCCCTCCTACGCCTCGAACCTTGTTTGCGAGCCACACCTCCATCGCTTTCTCTTCCTCTATCTCAAGCGGCCAGAATCAGGGCATTGTAGCGGCTACACAAGGGCTGAAGGGAACATAAGACTTGGCAAGGAACAACAACAGCTGGTTAGTAGTAGTAGTAGGCCCTTTGTCCACTGCTACAACTACGGGAGCACCCACCACTACACCGTGTGCCAGCAGTCCTTGATCTGGACAAGGATCATGCACGGTCTCCAAGCATTACACACATAGCAGATTTTCTTGGGTGAAAAACAAGCGGGTTGTGTTGTGACCACGATAGAAGTGGACATCATCGCTTCCCAAGGTAGCAATAATGATCAGGAACCTCGAGATCGCACTATTGTGGAGCTTTGCTAGCTACTAGAACTGCGTAATTAGGGAGCTCCAATTGTGTTTTCACAGCTGGGTGGTCCATGGACAGCTTGTCCTATTGAGCTTGTTCCCAATGATGCTACTTGTGGAGGAGCTGAGTGCGCTTGTGATGAGGATGGACTTGAGAGAACCGTCTGACTTGGCGATGCACATATTTGTGGTGTTTTTCATTGTTTTAAGTCCTCTACTGTGCGTCCAGTATGGGCAGAGTGCTCTGTGGCCTGTTTCTTTGTATCGAAAACAGGTCATGAGGCAAGAGGCACTTGGATCATTAACTCCGGAGCCACACATCACATGATTTGTCATCGTAGTGACTTTGTGGTCCTCAGCCCTGTTGCATCAGTTCAATCAGTTCGCACAAGTGTGGTCAGTGAGTGCCTGTCCAGGGCATCGGGATGGTACATTTTGATGGTCCGTCTGGCCCCTTGTATATTTCCTATGTGGTGAATGTCCCTTCTCTTGATCTGAACCTCCTCTCTATTCACACTTGCACCAGGACGGGTCTTTCTATTCAGCACTCTTCTGACTCTACCATAGTGACTGCACTCAACACTTGTGTTGTTGTTCTTTGTGCCTCAGTTTTCAATGACCTATATCTTATGTCTGGTTGTAGTCGATCTACCTCCTCTCCTTCCTCCACATCTCCGTGTGTGGATGTTGTTGGTGTTCTCTCCCCTTAGCACCAACGTTTTGTGCACCGCCGCCTATGCCATGTGAGCTCGGGCACTATGTCAAAGCACCTTGATACCTAGCCAGTCCTCGGTCTTCACGCAGCTTTCCTAAAGGATCTTCCCAAGACCAAGGATCTCTTCTACACTCACGGTAAGATGCATAACTATACTTGCCCTGACTCCACCTCCTGGGCACCACGTCTACTTGAGTTGGTCCACTCTGATATTCTCAGCCCCCTCCCTGTCTAGTCTCTCTCCGATCGAGGGTGATATGTTTACATCATGACTGATGACTTTACCAAGATGAGGTGGGTCCATGGCCTCCGCCACAAGAGTAATGCCATCCTAGTGATCCACCTGTGGCTGGTGCTGGCTGAGCGCCAATCTTGTCATACCCTCCACACATTCCTACAGGATCGTGTTGAGTTCTTAGGCGAGATAGACACCTTCATTGTTGAGCATGATATTTCTCACCAGCTCTTTATCCCTATAACACCATAGTAGAAGGGTTTGTGTGAGCGTTGGACCCACACCATGGAGGATGCGGTCCGTGTTATGTGGCCTGAGTGTGGTCTTCAGGAGTCCTTTGCCTTTCAAGAGTTATCCTTCATGACATAGGTGCAAAAACAACCTGTCGCACGATCCTATTCTAGACCATGTCACGCTGAACGAGTTCTGGTTTGGCCATTTTGACTACCTCCATCCATGTCATGCCTTGGGGTCCTTAGCTTGTGTTAGGTATACCAAGGACCAACTGGGATCCAAGATCTCAACTCAAGATTTCATGTGTTCCTTCCTTAGCATTTTCCCACCGTTAAAGGCCCGGGACCCCGTTTGCCACCGCATTGTTCAGTCTCGGGACACACTCTTTCTTAAGGCTGTTACCTACGGCAACCTATCCATCATTTTTTCGTTGGCCACCGACCACGTTCCTACCTGTATGGCTTCCTGGTGGATGGGGGAGTCTAGACTTACGGATGGTTCCGTCCGGGCCTCCTCACCCAAGGTCCAGTCTCCGGCTGATGATGATCCCGCCCTTTTGGCTGTCGGTCCAGTAGCCACATCAGTTCCCTCTAGCACACCTGCTTTTGTGCCAATATGATTCCCCTTTGGCACATCTGCTCCCATGCCAGTGTCAGTTCCCTCTGGCACACCTCCTCTTTTGCAACTGCCAGTCCCCTCTGACACACCTGCTCTTGTCCTATTATTGGTTACCACAGGCACACCTCTGCCCATACCAGTTTTTTTGGGCACACATAGTCTCGTGCCAGTGGCAGTGTCCCCAGTCACACCTTGTCCTCTGCCTACACCTACTTCCACCCTGCGTGAGCTTGCACCTGTCCGTGATTGCCCTACATCCTCTCTCTTTCCATATGAGAGTGCAACCCCTACGGCTATGGAACAACTTGCTACACTTCCAGAGGTGAGCACTCAACTTCGGGCTACTCATGTGTGCCCGGTGCTTGTATTTGACCACTGGCCTCCATAATTCAACAAACAGCCGACTCGATACCCAGACGTCCCAGTCGTAGTGTTAAGAGTGGCAAGCCTTGCACAAAGGCCCTTGGCCAAAATTTCTGGGCGAACTACACGAATGTGCACTAAGCATGTCTTGCCAAGCACGAGTTGGTCTTCCGAGAGTTCTTGTTCGCTTGTGATGTCACAGCCAAACTTGTCGTGGTCAGGCCAAGTCTAGAGGCATGTGTCATAGTCACCCATAGCTCTCCCTCGATGGGGCCTAATCCATGCACATTGAAGGAGGCGCTCTTGACGTAGGATGTGGAATTATTGCGTGCTGCTTGTGAAGATGAGCGTAGACTCATCCGTAAGCACAACGTCTATGAGCTTTTTGACCTCTCGCCTAAGCAGAAGGTTGCATAGGCCAATTGTGTATTTCGCAAGAAGGTGAAGGCTTACCGCCACAAGCCCCGCTTGATGATCAAGGGATTCTCACATGTTGAGGATGTGGATTTCACCCGAAACTTTCACACCCATTAGCCGCATGACCACCATTCACGCTCTGTTCAGGACTGTTGCTCATCATGACTAGGAACTACACCAGATGGATGTGAAAAACGCATTCCTCCATGGCACCTCGGAGGAGGAGATCTACATGGTCCACCCACCTGGCTTCGAGGTTGGTGACAAGATCTAGCGCTTGTGTAAGGCCTTATACGGCCTAGAGCAATCACCCTATTGCTCGAACCATGAGATCACCGACACATTGACATGTGACGGTTATGTATAGAGTGAGCCGACCCATCTCTCTTTCTCAGACAGGTAGTAGAGAGCTTCACAACAATCGTGGTCTACATGGACAACCTCCTGATTGCTTCTCCTTCGATGGATGCCGTAAGGGAGGTGTTGACAGTCCCCCAGGCCGCATATAGGATGAAGACCCTTAGTCCTATAACTATTATTCTTGGGGTGGATATCGTGCAAGGTGGATACGATTACAAAAAAAAGGACACATTATGCGCGCGTTGTGGAGGAGCAGTTTTCTAACCTCCTTCTAGCAGTTTTCACAACCTCCATCCCTATCACATCTCACAAGCAGGATGCCCTGTAGATGGCATCCATCTCCAATTAGGAGAGACAGTGGACGTGACCTTGTACTTGCGTCTCGTTGGTTTTTTTATGTACTTGGCCATGGCCAAACGACCCAACATGGGCTTTACTTTCAACCTCCTTGCATGGTTCTCGTAGTTTCCTTGGGAAAAAGTCCTTCACGTGGTTGTGTGAGTGGTAAGGTACGTGGTTTCTACACTATACCTTGGACTCCACTTTCAACGGTAGTATTTTTGTTGCGGGAGGGCCGGTTCGGCCCTCCCTCCTCGCTGAAGCGAGGGGTGGTTGCGCACCACCCCTCGCGTCAGTGAGGGCTGGCCGGCGGCCAGCACTTCGCTGGACGGCGGCCAGCTCGCTGCCGGCCGGCTGGACGGCCGGCGGCCGGCCAAGCGACCGGCCGGCCACCGGCCGGCCAGCCGCCAGCCGCCGATCGCGGCCTCAGCCCGATCGGCGGCTGAGGGGCCACGAGGGCCTCGAGGGCGAGGCCTCGTGGCCTCGTGCCCTCGCCCCCCCTCGCCCTCCTTGCAAACGAGCAAGCGAGGACGAGGGATAGGGGGAGCGAGGGTGAGGTCGAGAGAGCTGGCGCGAAATCGCCAGCGTGCCTCGCACGTGACGATTTCGCGCCAGAACGGCAAAACGTAAATCGAAGTTCGTTTACGATGAATTTCGACATAAAATAAACGAAATGACTCGTGCGAACACAAGGATTTTTTTGGGACGGGATGGGGAGTTCCCACCCTCAAAAACCACAAAATCCTCCCCATTTTCAAGGCTCCCTCAAAATCCCTTCATCCAACAAATTGGGAGAGCGCCCCTTCCCAAGCTTAGGGACTCTCACGGCCTGAGATCACCCTTAAAAAAAGGAGGGTGACACCTTGAAAATTTTTGGCGGCTCGCCAACGCCGCCGGCTCAAGGGAGACGTCGCCCAAGAACGCGAGAGGCGTCAAGGAGTGTGAAGAGGAGACCAAGGAAGACCAGAAGACAAGAAGACAAAAAGACAAGAAGACAAGAAGAAAATTAGTCTTTTCGTTCTTGACCTTGTACTTGCTTGTTTTCTTGCTCTTTATCCTAGTTTTGTGAGCGGTACTCACACTTCTTGTTACTCCCTTGTATGGTTATTTTCTGTTTTCCTAGATCCTAGTTGCTACCAAGTGCCGTAAGACACGGCTTAGGAGGACTAGTTTCCAAACCCACGACCTTGTGCCGACGTGGCGGCCTAGGAAAATAGAAAAATAGTTTATAATTGCCTTACCGATCGTGAGAGCAACGTCTTAGGAGGCGATTCCTCTTCGTTGTGGGGTGATCCTCACAACGACCTTCACGTGCTAGTTGCACGAACGACGAGATGGCAAGTGCCGGACCGTCCAAGACAAACAAGGGCAAGGTGGTGACAGCGTCACCACGAGCTCTTGGCGGACTCCAAATCTTGGTAGCCGCCGCAGCGAGCACGGTTGCCAATCCAAAGGCAACCGTACCACCTAAGGCAACCGTGCCGCCTAAAGCAACTGTACCGTCTAAGGCCACCGCACCGCCTAAGGCCACCGACGCCAACCTCGGCGACACCGAGAAGCGTGCGGAAGCCGAAAAAGTGCTCGACGAGCACGTTGACGTGCACGTGGGCGATCCCCAAGCGACGGACGAACCAATGGAGGAGGAACTCCTAGAAGGGGACCCCGATGAAGAGCACGACGCCGACGATGGCGAAGGCGATGAGGATTGCGACCATCGTCGTGCGGCGAACTCAAGTCGATTGCTCGAGAAGGATAAGACGCCCGCCGCGTCACCTGAAGCCGCCGATGGCAGCAAAACCACCAAGAGCAGCAAGGGCGTTGAAAGCGGTCATACGGGAAGTTCCCGCGAGAATGAGCCAGACGACGACTCCGCGAAGGCAATTCGCGAGGACAGTCGTAGGCTCGCGGAGTTTGCTGCTGAGGCGGCAGGCCGACTCAAGATCACCATCGACGGTGGGGATACGGCACCCCTCGGAGGGATGGGGGTGGACCCCCCTTCCTACGATGCGGCCGCAATGGGGCAAGGCAGCGCCCACTCAAGCCGCGTTGCCGACGACAGTCTCCTCCGAAATGTGGGGCTCCTTGGAGGCGTGTACGCGAACCGTACCCTCTTGCAGTGGGTAAGGCTGCATGGACAACGCGAGGCCCTAGAGGCTATCACCAATGCTCTGACCACATCAGATCTCAAGTACGCGTTCGCCAACCTGCTAGCCCACGTCGGGCAGAGCATCACGGACCTTGACCGTGATCGCCAGCTACAGCGCCTGGCCGCCCATGAGTCAAGCCGCCGATGCAACGACCTCAACAAGGCATTACAGAGTATGACCCAGGTGCGGATGCAGCAGCAAGCGTAGCGTGCCACAGCCGCGGGTGCCACTCCCGATGGTTGGTCATGAACACGTCCTTCCTCCACAGTGTGGAGATCTTCCGGAAGGGCATGAAGCTGACCGACTGGCTGAACTGCATGGAGCACGTTCTACGTGTCCACAAGGCTCCACTCAGCCAGTGGGGCGACCTTGCCACGACGCGGCTTGAAGACAAACTCTTCAAGTATGTGGTCAAGGAGTGGACTGCACAGCAGCCGCACCTCGAGTGGCAACCCATGCCGTGGGAGGCCTTCTGTGCGATCATGCGCAAGAAGTGCACCCAACGTGAGGAGGCGCAGCGTGCCTTCCACAAGATCAAGGACTTCAGGCAGCTGGGCAGCTCGCTCGAATCCTACTTGAGCGAGTTCTCCGCACTCATGGAGGAAGCCGAAAGCTTCACCGAGGGCAATGGGACTCAGACCTTCAAGTACCCGCAGTGCATGCTGCTGGAGTACTTGCGTGATGGTCTCGCCAGCGAGAAGCTGAAGGACAAGACCACCACGATAGCCACTAGCCAAGCTTGGACAAGCTGGAGGGTGTTGTGCGACTACATGAGCGAAGTGTACTCGGCGAACCCGAAGCACTACTCTGATGCACGGCCCAACGCGCGTGCACAGCAAGGCCGCGACATGCGCATGGACGTTGCAGGGGCTGGTGGGTCAGCTGGACAGCAAGGCGGGGCCAAGGACAAGCAGCCTGCAAACCCTCCAGCCAAGAAGGCTGGTGGATGCAGGGGCTTCAACAACAAGCGCAGCCGCGAGAATGACGAGCTGCAGGCGGCGCGTGAGCGTCGCAACACATTCTTCCGCGAAGGGCTCTGCCACAACTGCATGCAGTCGGGCCACTTTAGTGCTCAGTGTCCTTAGGCTGCTCGTAATGGACAAGAGGCCGCGGCGTTAGGTGCAGCAGTAGCACCTCGTGGGGATGGTGTAGCAGGAGGCCGCGGACAGGGCCGTGGACAGGGTCGCGGTCGCGGCAATGGGCCCGGCCGTGGTAACGGACAGGGCCGTAGGGCGGGTTTTCCCCACCCTTGAGTGACGTCAGTGGGGACCACTCAGGGGTAAAACTGGATCACGAGTGTGGGTTCATGTTTTCAGATGAGGATGTTAAACAATTCGAGTTTTTGACGAGTTCAAATTTCTTTGTTGTCTTCTCTCCTCTTGTTGAACCGTATTCTACACTTGCTGACCAACATTGCCCACTAAACCTTGCATCTCCGGATGAGATGCATGATCGTGCATGCTTAGTGGTGGCGACACCGACCACTGTGCAAGAGTTGTGTGACACAGTGATTGAAGTAAATGCCCTCAAAGCAATGAGTTCAATCACGTTCGCATTACCTTTAGTCGACGATTTTGACCCAGTCAAAATTAAAGACTGGAAGTTGCTAGCCGAATTCACAGGAGCCCACAAGATGTGGACTCGAGTGGGTGAATCATGGGAGTTGCGACGGCCATCGTACAGATTCCGTGTTTATCACAAACTCGGCTTGCTGTCGTCGAGTCTGTTCACTCGAAAGAGTGGAGGCAACATGACGATGCAGTTCAAAGGACACCTAGCTAGTGTTCCCGTGAACGTACTTGCTGACACTGGAGGAGACGACTCTTTTGTTAGCCTTTGATTTACCCGACAGGTTGGCCTGAAGTACGAGCCATCGAATGGTGGAGTTGTTGTCGGTGACACCCGTACGGTACCCGTGATCGGTACTTGTAAAGCGAAAATTTGCATTCAAGGGTACACACAGTGTCACGTTGAAGGTACTCAACCTTCTTGACCCGTTTGACGTGGTGCTAGGTGATCCCTGGCTCCGTGAGAACAAAGCTCTAATGTACTTTGAATCAAAGCGTTTGATCATTCGAAAAGGACAGCGCCGCTTTACGTTGATTCCGTGTACGGAATTATCACCGACCCGACTCAAAGTCCATGCCAGCTTGTCTGCGATGCAGGTCAAGAGACGTATTCGACAAGGTTGTCGATACTTCTTGGCTCAGCTATAGAAAGTGGAGGAAGACGTGAAGGAAGACACGCCAAAAGAGATCAAATCTCTATTGGCAGAGTTCTCGGATGTATTCAAAGACCCACCGGCTGGGCTTCCACCAGAAAGACACATGGGCCACACAATTCTGCTGCAACCGGAGGCGAATCCTCCGTTCAGAACCATGTATCGCCTTAGTCCAGCAGAAAGGCAAGAGGCCGAACGCCAAATTAAATAGTACCTTGCAAAAGGGTGGATCGAGCCCAGTAGCTCGCCGCACGGTGCGCCGATCCTTTTTGTGAACAAAAAGGACGGTGGTTTACGCATGTGCGTGGATTACCGGGCGTTGAACAAGCTGACGGTGAAAAATCCATTGGTGTTTTTCCAAATACAACCGAACCTGTCAAGAGGACAGGCGCGTTGGAGCGAATACCTGAGCCGATTCTCGTTCATATGGGAATATCGGCCAGGACGCATCAATGTGGCCGATCCACTAAGCCGACAGCCTGTGGAAATTAAAGCAACCACCGAGGTCAGTGGGTGTTTTATGGCCATTGCAATAGCAACAGTACAATCACTAGATCCCCCTGCACCTCTGCGTCAACCACCACGAGAGATGATCCATTACAATGGTTTTGTAAACAGGATCCGGATTGGATACTGTGTGGATTCTTGGTTTCAAGACTCTCGAAATGTGGACAAGGACGGCTTGGTGGAGGCCGCAGGAATCTACTGGCATGGAGAACAAGTTGTTGTGCCAAACTCGGGAGGCCTTCGAGCAAAGGTTATCTCCCAGTTCCATGACCCGCCGGTCGCAGGTCATGTGGGACCCCAAAAGACCTGACAGGCACTCTCGGACCATTATTGGTGGCCAGGATGGAGTGTCGATGTCCGTAAGTATTGCATGACATGCGACCCATGTCTTCGGAATAAGGCTAGTATCAAGAAGCCTGCTGGACTCCTCCAACAACTTCCCATTCCTGGGACTCCATGGGAGTGCGTCAGCATGGACTTCATTACTGGTCTTCCGGACACGACCCGTGGCCACGATGCAATACTAGTAGTTGTGGATCTTTTGACGAAGATGACACACTTCATTCCTACAACCACTGACGTGAACGCAGAGGAGACCGCTCGCCTCTTCTTTGAGGGTGTCGTAAAGTACCACGGCTTGCCGTTGCGCATTATCTCCGATCGAGATCAGAAATTTGCTAGTAAGTCTTGGCAAAAGATGCACGAATACTTCGGCAGTGAATCGCAAATGTCAACAGCATTTCACCCTCAAACTGACGGACAAATAGAGCGCATGAATCGCACTCTGGAGCAGATGCTCCGCATGTACGTGGACCCTCCCATGCATGATTGGGACGAATTCCTAGCACCGGCAGAGTTTGCGGTGAACAACTCGGTGAACGAGTCCACACAGTTCACACCGTTCGTATTGAACAGTGGTCGGCATCCAGTGGTACCCTCTTCATTGGTGAAGAGTGGGAGTACAGGACGGCAGGTTCCTTCTGCTCAAGCCTTTGCCGAGCGCATCTACTCCTTGTTACAGGAGGCGAAGGGTCACCTTCAAGCAGCTCGGTAGTGACAAAAGGCATATGCCGACAAAGGTCGCCGGGAGGTCTCGTTTGCCATCGGTGACAAATTGCTGCTTAGCACTAAAAACATTCGGCAGAAGTCGCCAGGGGCAAGAAAACTTCTACCGAAGTGGATTGGGCCGTTTCCCATTGTGGCATGCATCGGGCCAGTGGCATACCGATTGCTACTTCCGCCGAGTATGAAGATACATGACGTGTTTCATGTGAGCCTGCTGGCTCCATACACGGCAGAAGGAACCATTCAGCCACCGCCAGCAGTCCCGGCTGCCGACGGCCAATACGAGGTCCTTCGCCTACTCCAGCACCGAGAGCGTACTCTTCGGTCGTGCGTTGTCAGGGAGTACCTCGTTCATTGGTCCGGTTGTGGACCTGAACATAATTCATGGGAGCCCGAATCTCGGTTTCCCACAGGGGTGGTCAACGAGTATTGGAGCGAGCTTGCAGCTCGCACAGATCGACGCGTGGCAGGAGGTACCACATGAACGAATAAAAAGTGAACAACATTCCCACAGGGCAGCATTCATGGACAGCGACCATAGGAGTTTGGGGACGCCCAACATGGTTGTCGCGCGGACGCTCCAGCCTAAATGGGGGAAGTCGCTAGCCGTGCTGACCTACAAGCTGCAGCTTAGGTGTAAGTACCATGCACGTGTTCATGTTTAGCTGGTGATTGAAATTATTAACTTTCTTTCACAATGTTGATGACTCACTGACTGACAATCCTACTTGTTGTTCATGAACCGGGACGGTTCATAAGTGGGGAGGAATGTAGCGGGAGGGCCGGTTCGGCCCTCCCTCCTCGCTGAAGCGAGGGGTGGTTGCGCACCACCCCTCGCGTCAGCGAGGGCTGGCCGGCGGCCAGCACTTCGCTGGCCGCCAGCCAGCTCGTTGCCGGCCGGCTGGACGGCCGGCGGCCGGCCAAGCGACCGGCCGGCCACCGGCCGGCCAGCCGCCAGCCGCCGATCGCGGCCACAGCCCGATCGGCGGCTTAGGGGCCACGAGGGCCTCGAGGGTGAGGCCTCGTGGCCTCGTGCCCTCGCCCCCCCTCGCCCCCCCTCGCTCTCCTTGCAAACGAGCAAACGAGGACGAGGGATAGGGGGATTGAGGGTAAGGTCGAGAGAGCTAGCGCGAAATTGCTAGCGTGCCTCGCACGCGACGATTTCGCGCCAGAACGGCAAAACGTAAATCGAAGTTCGTTTACGACGAACTTCGACATAAAATTAACGAAATAACTCGTGCCCCGGTTTGGATCCCAAAACCAGGGGTTTGGTTAAAAACGGAAATGGGCCTCCGGAGGCTCAAAATATTCGAGTCTCCCTGCTCTGGGTCGTTGATGACAATTGCCCCTCAGTCCTGCGAAGGGGGTAAACCCCTGACGCGGACTGAGAACGCCATTCTACGAACTCCGACGATGACTTCAGAGCAGGAGCTGGAGACTCAGCCCGTTACAATTTTGTAGTAATCAACAAGACAGCATGTGGGCGTAGAGCCCTAATGGACAAAGCTGGACTAGGCACGTAATCTTCTTTGGTGGCACCGCTATGTCGAGGTGAAGCAGCAAGCAAAGCTACGTCGCACATAGCTCACCGGAGGTTGAGTATGTTACGCTGGGGGTTAGGGTTGTTGTAGCGAACGGACGGGAAGCTTGGCCTAGTGGGCCAAAACCGCGGTGAGGGTCTCCAACCTTGAACTCATCCCATCCATCGACCCACAAGCCAGGACCTATTCAAGCCACATGGCACACTGGCGCTGCATTCCTCCCACACAGGAATGGATCTGCCCTCGGTGTCCACGATGGGTGTTGAACCTTAGCACTCTAATACCAAATGTAGTGAATGGACGGGAAGCTTGGCCCATTGGGCCATAACCATGGTGGTTGAGGGTCTCCGACCCTCAACTCATCCCATCCGTTGCCCCACAGGCCAGGAACTGTTCAAGCCATGTGGCACACTGTCGCTACAACTCCTAAGGCGGCGTGGCTACATCTTCTTCGTAAGTTGCATGAGTATGTGCCTTGCATTATTCTACATGGTGACAACTAGAGTGCTTTTACCAATGAAGAGAACTGTGGTGTGCTTCATGCACGCACGAAGTACATTGCGGTTGAGCATCATTTTGTGCATGATTTTGTGGAGTGACAGTGGATCTCCGTCATATGGGTCGGCACAAACATGCAGCTGGCTGACTTCGTGACCAAGGCATTGGCACAAAGGAAGTTCATGGTGGCCATCCATTCTGTCGGGTTTTGCCCTTTGTCTCAATGTGGGTAAGAGTGGGATGTGTGCGTATTAACTGACAGATATCTCGTTGTGCACTTGTGTTTTGTTCAGGACGTGTATGAACAAGCATACAATCGAGTCATGGGAGATTGTTGTTATGTTGGCCATCATCGTCTGTTTGTGCAGCTTATTGTGGCCACCCTGCCACGTCCATGCTCGTGTAGATGCCTCATTTGGACCCAGCTACTGCTCGAGCATCAGTTGGTGGTGGCTTCACACACTAGCACGTGCTAGACAGTTATCATGGAGTGCCGGGGGCTTGTTGGAGTGCTCTTGTGTTCTTGTGCAATCGCTGGAGTTTTCGGTGGGCTTAATCTTGAGCCCAATTTGCACATTTTGCATTGCGTGTTCACCAATGGATGTCGGACTTGTGGGTGTGACTAGTCCCAACATCTGGTGTCGGTGTGCCGAGATTATGCATCTCTAGGTTCAGAAGGTGTCGTGTTTGGATGCCTGAGCGCAGAGTCACGGCAAACAAAATGGTTTTGGACCGGTTTCGAGACAAACTGGCATTGTCATCTACGTCACTCGTCGTGCGTCGCTACATGTCTTCATGTTGTACCCTCGTCTGTTTTCATTTCTAACATATTCGGGCTTATGAAACTTTGCGGGCCTCCCTAGCCCAACCCTTGTTGTTTCTTGCACCTGCTTGCTTGTTAATGCGCCATCTGACTTGACACTTTCGCCACATCGGTAAAAGCGAGGCCAGAAAGCTTCCTCGTAAATTCTCATGCATTAAAAATGTATAAGGCCTTAGCAAGCATTCAGGAAGTCCCTGCACCTGCTGAAGGGCGTGTCACCACCAAATGGTGCTGTGGTAGCAGCTGGGTTCACATGAAATGTGCACGACCATGGACGTGGCCGAGTGGTCATTGTACGTTGTACAAATAGACAGAGACAACTCACATCACAATATCTACAAGAAGGAAAAAATCAGTAGTAAATATCCGCATGGAAGCCATTATGACCTGCATCCAGTCTTACTTCATCCTCGTGACCCACATTCGTTAGTTCATGAAACGAGGCATGCAAGGGCTTTTCGATGAACGAGACCATTGCCTTACCCTCCACCTCATGTAGCTATCTCAAGCCACCTTTCTATATAGGCACTCAGAACCATTTTTATGTGCTCCCATATTAAAGCTCTTCCCGGATCGTCACGAGGTTAATCTGTTGCCATCTCACTTAAAACAATAAGTGTGCACAATTGTTTTCATTACCAACACCCAAGGTTTTTCAGTTTCATTATTTAGTTACAAAACTTTTCCTATTCGAACTCATGTTCACGACCTGGAAAAGGGTAAATTATATCCCTTCTACTAATTTTCCTTTTACTACTATTACATGTAAAATTTCAACATTTAAGATAATTGACTAATATAAATCATAAAAATTGGAATATAATTTCTATTTCTGAGAAAGTTCTACTATCCATTTCATCGATTTGTATGAAAAATTATGAGGTTCGGATTGATTTCCACCGTTTGTCTTGCAGTTTACCTGGCCACACCCTCCTCACTCGACATCAGAAAACTCTGTCAAAGCAAGGTCATCCTTCGAAACACTTAGACCCTGTTGCCTTTCTGGCCAGACAGGAGGCCCTTGTTCCGTAACGAATCCATGTGGCTTATAGTGCTCGTTGATTGGTAGTTATTCCAGAGACTTTTCTTGGGGGCTGTTCTGTCCGATTTACATTGCAACCGGACTGCGCTGGAGATGCTTTTGCTATAGCCCGAGGCTTTCCCCGGAACGTTATGCCTGGCACTGCGTATTTAGGTGAGCTTCGACAATTGTCCATCGATATGGTTGGGCAGAGATGCTTTCGATTCCGTGAAACAGAAGTCGTGGAGACCAAGTATATACGACTACACGAGCAGTTTAATTTGTAAAACCAATGATAAACATGGTTCCAATGTTGCACAGGGTTACTACGTAACACAGTGAAATTTAGGAAGTAAGAAAATCATGTAAAAACACCAGAATTCAATTTGTAACACTAAGTTCAACTCGTTTGGTTAGGAGTCTATTTATAACTTGGATTCTTTTCAAAGTGCTTCCAAATGTGATGTTCACCAAAACATCTTGTGGAATTCCTATTTTTTAGGAAATATTTTAGATATTATTCAACCAAAATAATCTTATCTCAATAATTTCCCAAATGGAAAATTTTCATGGACTACGTTCAGAATCCATAGATGTCAATGTCTCTATACATTTACATACATCCATCTATGGCTTTGTATAATTGAAAATTAACTAATAATAATCAAATCTAATCATTTTTGTACTATTACCTTCACATATCTCTGACTCAACCATTATATGTGAATGATCCATAATGACTTTGTCTATGAACACCTATGGTAATTTCAATATAAGAAATACGTTTTACTATATAATTATCAATATTATTTATTTTTTCATGAGATTGCCTTCTTGTTCAGAACATCGATCCAAAATTTTCCCCTTCTGCCTTCGTCCCTGCCCACCGCTTGCCCCCTCTTCCTCTTATCGATGCCCTTTCTCGTGAGACCCTTCCCCCCTTCCTCTATCTCATTCCCGATCCTCTTCTCCACCTCCCCCCCTGGCGGTTTCCCCCTCCCTCCCGTCCCCAACTTGGAGTCCCTTCTTGGAGTACCCTCTCGCCCTCACTAATGGATGCGCATGCATGCTGTCTGCACCCAACCTTCCGTCCCTCCTCCCCCCCCCTTTTCTCTCCCCCCGCGTCATTCTCTCTACCCCTCCCATCTCTATGACTCCGCTTCCTCGTTCCGTCCTGGACACTCCTCCTCCCTCCTCACCTGTCTCTTCCCGCACCTGCTCACGTACAGCTCACGCTCTTACCCGAGCCTTTGTCCCTCT
>SZWC01001720.1:198998-221269 GCA_023375785.1 Penium margaritaceum | reverse complement strand
TCTTGGAGTACCCTCTCGCCCTCACTAATGGATGCGCATGCATGCTGTCTGCACCCAACCTTCCGTCCCTCCTCCCCCCCCCTTTTCTCTCCCCCCGCGTCATTCTCTCTACCCCTCCCATCTCTATGACTCCGCTTCCTCGTTCCGTCCTGGACACTCCTCCTCCCTCCTCACCTGTCTCTTCCCGCACCTGCTCACGTACAGCTCACGCTCTTACCCGAGCCTTTGTCCCTCTCCCCATCGTTCCTCTGCCTCCCTACTCTTCCCCTCTCTCATTTCCCGCCCCGGTCGTACCTCCCTAGGTCTCTCCCACATTCTCCGTCCCTTCATCGTCCCCTCCCTTTCCCTCCACAGTGTCTTCTGTGCCACTTCCCCCTTTCCCCTCCGCCCCACCTCCTCCCTCCTCTCCTCCCCTCCATTGCCCGCTTTCCTCCGTCGTTGCATCGTCAACTCTTTTCTCCCCCACTCGTCCCCTCTGCTCCTCGTCCTGCCTCCTCGTCCTCCGCCCTTCCACCTCCCCCCTCCACTCCCTTCCCTCTCTTCCCCTTCTCTTGCGATCTTTTCTCTCTCCCTTCCCTCCTCCCCTCAACCCTCCTCCGCTAATGCGCTCCCTCCGCTTTGAGCTTTATCGCCTTACACCTTCCATCTAGGTCACGCACACAGTCAACACTTCTTCCATTTGGAGGTTTGCCATGCCCTCGATGCATAAACTAATCATCGCTTTGTTGGCGCTTCTGTATCTGCTACACGTGCCCTTTTGGTCACATCAACCCCGTCCACTTCCTCCCCTCCCTCTCCCCTTGGTGAGTCCGATCCCCCCACTCTTGCTGCCACTCTCACTCGCCCGGACACTACTGCCTGGTATGCCGACTAAGTCACAGAGCTTGCCTCCCTGGGTGAGCATGGTGTGCTCAAGCTTCCTGATCTTCCCCCTAGACAGAGAATGATCAGAACTTAGTGGGTTTTGCGTAAGAATTTTACCGCATTGGGTGCCCTCAACCGATAGAAGGCTCGTCACACTAGCAAGGGTTACCCCAGTGAAGCTTGATTTCGATGATTAATTTGTGCCATAATTTTTTTGACCAGTTTTTTGGCTTTTGCAATTAATTTCAGGGTACTTTTGAAATCGAAGAAAAAGGGGGTGCGGATCATTAATTTCGACAAACAAGGGTATGTTAATAATTTTTTCTGACAAATCAGGCCAATATTGTTTCTTCTCGCTCTCCCGTTTTACTCTGTTTGAATGTGAGAGCGAGGAGAACACGACCATTTGGCGTTTTAAATGGTGGAACACCCGTTGCACTTGCGTTTTTTGTTCCACCGAATGGCAAACGCAAGATGGGGCGCGTTTGGTGTCCTTGACAGCCACCAGAATGCATCCCCACGTGTTTGAACGACGTTGAGCACATGAATTAAGCAAAAGAAACATCTAGATGCAAGTCAGAGCAGACGGAGGACCCGAATCTGGATTAGGCGAAGGCATAAGGGTAGATCGTAAAATTTGACAAAACAATGTTGGAATTATTTTATTGGTACTTTTGAATTCGACGAAAACCATTTTACGACAAAATTCGACCATGAGAAAATAGTTAATATCGAAATCAAAGTTCACTTGAATACTCCAAGGTTTGTGGCGTCGATTTAACTAACACCTATGTCATTGTTGGTCGTTCTACGACGTCACGTCATCATCTGTGTCAACACGAACGTTTAGTGGGAGTTCAATCAGATGGACGTGAACAACACATTCCTCCACGCTCGTCTTGAGGGGGAGTTGTACATGGTCTAGCCTCATGGCTTTTTGGATGGTACCAGACGAGTCTGTTGCCTCTAGTGCGTGCTTTATGGTCTCTGCTAGTCACCTCGTTCCTAAAGTGAGGAACTCTCATCCACCCTTGTCCATGGTGGTTTTTTCCCGAGTCATTCCGACCCCTCCCTCTTTTTCGGTGGCACCTCTTTTGCGCCTGCCTTCATCCCGCTGTATGTGGATGACCTCCTCATCACCTCCCCGTCCTCCTCTATGATCTCAGAGGCGAAGGGTCTCCTCTCCTTGGTGTACCGCAAGAAGGACCTGGGCCTTGCAACCACGTTCATCGGGATGTACATTGAGCATCTACCCAGCTATCTATTCGTCCATCAGGAGCGGTATGTCCAGACCCCCGCGAATCTCTTCTCCTCTATTGTTGACCTCTCTTGTCCTCTCCCTATTGCCTCCTTGCCCATGCCACCAAGCACCTTGCTCACCCTTTATGTGGCCCACGACATCAAGTCTGGTGCACTGGAGTCCGTTGTCACGTTCCACTCCATCATAGGTGCTCTTGTGTATCTGTTGGGCACCACTTGCCTGGGCATTGCCTGTGTAGTGAATTTCCTCGCCTAGTATGCTAACAAGCCTCGCATGGCTCATCTGCAAGTGCGTACGTACATCCTTAGCTATGTCCTTGAATATGCCCAAGCCGGCCTTGTCTTCAAGGCTGTGTCTGTCGTGTCGCTCTTAGAGGGCTTCTCCAAGAGTGACGATGCACGTAATTCAAACACTCATAGATCTAGCAGCTTTTTCTTTCTCTTGAGCTCTACTGCCGTGTCTTGGCATGGAGGAAAATAGGGATGCATCGCTCTTAGCATTAGGGAGGCCGAGTATATGGCTCTAGGTGGTGCTACCATCGAGATGGTGTGGCTACATCGTCTTCAAGGTAAGAATCGTCTTCTTGCCTCGGTTGTACCCCTCTACACGGATAGTGACAGTGGGTTGGCCATTGCTATGAACACCGGTGCTTTTCATCTTTGGACCAAACCCATCTATGTTGAGCATCATTATGTGTGCGATGTTGTTGCAGTAGGAGATGTCTCTTTCCGGTTCATCTTTGTTAGGTTTCTCAGTTCACAGACTTTTCCACAAAGGCTCTCCACCAGTCTGCGTTCACTTTAAGTATCGCAGCTGTTGGTCTTCCTACCCTTCCCCCGTTGGACTGATTCCGTTCTTGCCTTTCAAATGCTCTTGAATGCATCTTTTGGTCATCCATTTGATGACCACGTGCATGCTACATTTGTGTTGATTCCATTACTCTGGGTTCCTTCCATTCGTGTGTCCGTCACTTAAGGGTTGTTCTCAACTCGTTGCTCCTCGTCGCCGACCTAGCTTCTCCCAATCATCTTTTTCCATTCCCCTGTTCCGTCTCTCCTGCTTTCCCACCCACTTTTATACCCTTTGTGTGCCTCTATCGTAGTCTGCATATAGGCATAGTGTCCCGTCTCTCTCGCTTGCCCCCCCTTAATGGTGTGGCATTATTATTGACAGTGTGGCATTCCAGGCGGGCTGCTCTAGTTGGGTGCCGCTGGCCTGGTGTTTTTTTGGGGTGCTTCTGAATGGGTGCATTCGATGGGTCCTCTTACAAGGATGCTCTTGGAGGAGTGCTCTTGGATGGTGTGCTTATGGATGGGTGCTCTTGGAGGATTGCTTCTGGATGGGTGCTCTTGGATAGGTTCTCCTGGTGGGGTCCTTCTGTCACCTACAGAGAGGGGGCCTCACGCTACCCCTCTCATGTGCTTGGGAGGGTTTCTATAGGCGCAGAGGCCCTGTCGGTGTCTTGTGTCACATTCTCCATGACGGTAGGTTCCGGCAGGCTAGTGCCCATGGGGAGAGTTCCCCTTATGGTTCTACCAGTTGCTCCTCATGGTTCTTCAGTGATTGTGGTGTGGTGTTCAATTTTTTATGCTTAGGGCATCCACCCTTGCTTGCGCTATCATGTTAAAGTAGCAAACATTTGGTACTACTTGTTCTGGCATTCCTAGTTTAGAACTAGGCTTGTCTCCTGATGTGTTTTTCTTATAAGATGTAAGTCTCCTTACGTCGTGCTCCTTAGGACACGCCCGACTTTCACTAAACTGATTTTACATGTGTCTCGCGTGGCTCATCACACCATGTGGCGAGCCATGCAAGGCTTGTGGTGCGACCCGATAGGGGTCACGCCACCAAGTTGCTCTTCCTCAATTCTCGGTCAATCTTTTGTGATTTAACCACGATCCTCTTTCGCTCTCAACTTCGACCCCTCCTCATAGCTCACGTCAGCCCCGCCCCTCACAACTCTCAAGAGCTACCGACCCCCTTAGCGACTAAGTATCGCACTCTACTCCTACTTAGCCCGAGAGCCTTCGCTATCGGATTTCTCTCTATCCTCATATACCTCTCTTCCTTACTCCATCTCCCTTGACTGTAGGGTCCTTTTTAACGGTTTATCACATAGATCCACACTTCTCAATTTTTGTAAATTGTAAGCTAAAACATGTAGCTTGTACTATCTTAGAGTGTGTACAAGTTGAATCCTTGCATGTTCATCTCTCGTTCAAAGACTGATGTAGTTGAATGATCTTGTATCATTAATGAGTCCTGAGTGTGAGAGAATCAAAGTTCATATGTTTGAGGAAATTGACCTTGTTGAATATTCCTTGTTTACTTTTTATGTCCTATATAGAAAGTAACAATCACACATCGTAAGTTGGCAGACGTTCGGAAAACGGATGCACGCACCGATAACAATAAATTACTACGTGATCCAAAAACATTATGAATTGAGAGATTGATACCCATTTCACTTGAATCGGAGACAACATGTGAGCTTGGCTCACAACACCTTCACTAAACCTTCGCAAAGGAGCCAAGGAACATGATGTAAAGAGGAAAACAATGAAATTGGGAATGTTGAGGAGTGGTTGGTGGAAATACACAAGTATTTTTTGGAAGAGGTAAAAGCAAAGATAAAAATATAGAATTCCAAAAAATTCTTCATGATACTTGAAAAACATTCAAAGTTTCAATGTAGAAGAAAGTAATCAATTAGCTGATGAAGGTAGGATAAATTATCTAATGATTTCACAATATATTGCAAAGGTTTTAGTAGAATCAAAGTCATTTATACCACTCCATTCACTTCTGATAAATTTCAAAATGAATTTGAAAATTTATGCCTTTAAAGTTTGTTTTACTATCTATTACAAAAGTAGAATATTTTAATATTTATATTTTCACATATATTATGATAACTAATATAAAATCATTGTAATTTAAAGAATAATTCCACTTGTGAAGATAAAAATCTTGGTTACAGAAATAGCATCACATTAATTATTAGAAATTACATAAAATTATTTTGACATGAAAACTGGAAATTAATTACCACTAGGCATACCCAATATTTGTAGGATTAAAAAATGAAAAAAAACGTTCCTCCTTGAATCGTGTTTACATGTTTTTTAAATTCTAATATGAATGTCTATGAATATATATATTATGTGTGAAAGACAATATCCTTAATATATTCCACACATAGCCAAATCTTTTACGAAAGATTTTCATATCTCTATTCGACATATGTTTCTAATCACTGAAAGACGCAGACAGATTCTGAAAATTGAATAATATCTAATTAGTTCTTAACTTTTTAGAAATAGTTTTTGATTTCATTAATGTCTTCCATTATACCAAATTGAATCTCTTTATTTTCCAGAAATATTTAAAACTAATGGAAGAATTATTGTTGAAAATCATGTCTTTGTGCCTCCTGTTAAATGAAGACAAATATAAACATCTATAAAAGAAATAAGCTCCTATGGATGGGCTTATCAACTTACATCAGGAAAAAAAGGGCAATATTGAATCCTTAAACGAATAAAGATATATTGAAAAACTACATACAAAAGGGAAGATAAACTAAAATTCTCCAAAAAGTCCATAATCATACTAAATTGCATTCTTATGACAACACATTGCTTATATGTTAAATGATGTGTTAGACAAAATTTCATACACATCAATCGTATTTAAGTCAAATGATTTATCATTTGCTACCACTTGAAGAGTAGGTGGATACAATTTCTCAAGTTCATGAAACGTGTTGGTTTCGAGTTAAGTGTTTGTTGACAAACTTGGTAAAGAGGCTTACAAAAAATATGCTATCTTACATGTTTACCGACCGGCATCACATGAGTATAATGAGGGTTTATGGTTTGTGGGCGGTGGGAAGAGATAGATTGAGGATCAAAGACACTCAAGCAACATGGTCTTTTATTCGTCACTTAAGGATTTCACCAAGTATGCTACATTGGTATCAAAGTGCTGTTGTTAGATCTATTGTTTTGTTGGCGGAATTGGCTCACTCTTAAACGTTGGGAGTGCAATGCGTAGCCGATACCATTTGGATCAAGCTGAGGTCCCTCACATGTGGGTGATTAGAAAGGATTGCTTGAGGTCATTGATCGTGAAGTTTAGCAATTTGGCCTGATCAGCCAAGGATGCCATCTTATCCACAACACCATAATATAACGTGCATTGAAACATTTAATAATTTACTATGAAAAGGTATGTAGAGAGTTTTCCACACTTCAAGAATAATTATTACTGAAGTCAGATGTGTTTTCTTTCCATGTATGTTTTCCAATAAAAATAAATCAAAACTTCCTCTTCCCTTTCATACTCGTCTTAAATTGGTGTAAAAGCTATAGAACACATAATTGGAATGTGTCTTAACGAGAGGAGAATATCATGGTAATGTCCATTTCACCATTTCTGTCGAGAATATAATTGGAAAATAAGGTAACAAAGGACATTCAAATCATATATATCTCAAATGATGTAGCTAACAGGATGTGACATATCATACATTTATTTCATCAATTTTGAAATAATCAAATAAGTATCTTCAGGAATTTTCATGTCGAAGATTGAAATATGATGAAAGATTATGTAATTTCCATGCAATACTTTAGTGTACAGAATGTATGAGTGGTAAGGTTTATTTAATCCTTCCATTTTTAGCCCTTTACTCATAAAGAAGAATGTCATATGTAGGGATTATGCAAAAAATTGAATTTTTGTATGCCTTTCCTAGCGATACGAAGAATAAGACTCCCCTACCCACTAACCTGAGAATAATCACATTTTACCCATACATAACAAGAAAACACAGCATGTCAACATTGCATACGATGCAATGTCAACATGCTGACATCATCACTTGCTTCGGGGTTTGTGAATGCTCATTGGGGGGTTTGCCTATGGTTTGTATGGGGGGTCCGAGACTCCCCATGCATAAAAATGGGACATGCAAGGCCTCGCTACTACAGGGCCTAGCAGAAACTTGAGAAAAAATTGAACTTTAAAATCCATAATGTGATTCAGGGTAAGGATTGACAAAGGTTTGTATGTAAAAACTTAGTGATTTCCGAGTAAAGGGATGAGAAAACATTGATGATTTTTGGCTCAATTGAAAAAATGGGTGTTTTCACTTGATCACCATTGAACGATGAGCTCTTTTTTTTTCCGACACGTAACCCCCCTAGTTTGATTTAGGGTTTTATGTTTCGTGCAAGCTCTGTTTGTACAAAACATACAAAACCCTAAACTAAATAGGGGGTTTGCGTGTAAAAAGACAAAGAGCTCATCGTTCCATTACAATTCTTGCATGGGAGAAGGAATCGCAAGGTTGGTCGACATGCCCGACCTCGCTCCACTTGATGAGCGGAATGTGCCGCTGATCGAGCATGATGATGTCAGTGGGCAAGGACTTTTTCATTTTCTAAGTCGTTGGATGTTTTGACCCCCTTGCGAATTGGGTATTAGGGTTCTATATCAAGAATTGTTTTTTCAAAATTTTGTTAAGTGATATTTGGTAAACAACCTTAACCAATCGTCTTTCCGTATAAAAGATTGGACCGGAATGGAAAATATTTCAAAATGCTGACAAACATATGTTCAGGAGAAGGCATTTGTGATATTATTTGGTCAGGGTTCCTTTCTTATTGATTTCAAAGTGATGCAAATTCAGATTCTTAACCTTGCCATTGTCTTATAGGAATTTTAAAAAAGAACGTAGCACATATTGGTGTCACATTAGTCATTGCATTTGAGTGCGAATAACTCAAGTATTCATCAGTTTCCTTTCTTGACTTGTAAACATGTGATCTGCTATTAAAAACTTTATTAACGTAAACTCAATAATTTAAATCGATGATTCAAGTGTCTTATTAACAAGTACTATTTTTGTTGGAGATTTTTTCTTTCAATGAACTATGTGGCATCTAGCATAAAGTTTGATATGAATGAACAAAGGAGCTTAAGGAATAAAATGAGACAATCATCTTATGCGACAACTACATCATAGTATTCTTTTCCTTTTCTTGGAAAACCTTGGAGTAAAATTGGTGGTTAGAGAAGACACAATGAATACTAAGGAGTGACACCTAGAAAGCTTTTCCTTTATAGTGGAAGAACATTTTAGAGGGATGAACGAATCTCTATAGGGAATCTAGGTCATAGTAGTGCCAAGCCTTGCAATGAATGATCCCCAGAGCCAATAGAACCGTACAAGGAGATGGAAGTATGAGCTTAAAAATTCTTTGACATGAACAAGTTGAATAACTTCTTACAGAATGTGAACTTCTAAAGGGTTGGCTAGAATAACCTTTGAAATAACAATGCAATTTAAAAAATGCACTGATCATATAAGTACAGTTATAATGTATGGAAAGAGTAATTCCCATACGTAAGACTGTTGTTTCGTAAGTGAATTCTAGAAGAATAGAAAATATTGTGTGCCTTTCCATTTCAACCATCTTAAAAATCGTCATTTTTGATGTACTTGGCTTGCATAGTATACTTTGTAGCTACTTTGGTTAGCAATTATTCAAGGTAGTTTGATGTGGCACTTTCTTTTACATGATTTGGAATTGAGTTGGTGGTTCGATATAAAGCACTTAAACGTGTATTAGGAACGATAAAGTTGTTGATGCTTGTGGAGTGTAGCAAGGGTTAGGTTCCTTGGTGCTGGGACCATTGTGCTTGGAGAGCAACCACAGAAAGAGTAGAAAGCTGGAAGTGGGAGAATGATGGGACTGAATGACTGTACTTGATCACAACAATAGAACAAGAAATAGTACAACAGACACAACTCAGCTAGAGACTAACTCTGGAATCTCACGCCTAGACACAGCTCCTCACCCACAGGTGTGCAACGCCTAGCAAGACAGCTCTAGCAGAGTAGCTTGAGTCTAGGGCATAGTCTGGCCACTTCTTCTAGGTAGTCGGGCCTTCAGGTAGTTAGGGGCCTTCTCCTGGCCAGGCTGGCAGACTGCATCCAGGCTTAGTAGGGACTTGAGAAGAGTGTCTTCAGAGTCTTGACCTCTGGTGATGTTAGGAACTGGTGCAGACTGCTATGGTAGGCATGAGGCGGAAAGCTTGGTGATGACTGAGTTTTTGATTGAAGATTGCCAGGCTGGCCACCTTTTATGGCGGGCTGCTGGCAAGTTGATTGTTGTCCAGGCTAGTGGAAGCTTCCGGCTACAGGTGGGAAGATTCTTAGCCTAGGAATCTTCCTATAGGAAGTAATCCCTCTAGTAGCTCCTACTGCTGACTCGTGCATGGATGTGTTGATGTAGACTGGTCCCCGCTTCTGGCTTTGCATGTGACTGATGACTCGTGCATGCATGCTATGACGTAGTGTTGTGTCGTGCGTGCATGCATTGATGTAGAGCGATCCCCACTCTGGGCCTTGCTGGTGAGTCATGCTAATGCAGTTACTGATGTAGGGCGGTCCACACTGCCTAGTCAGGTGTAGCCCCAACCTCACTAGACGTAGCCAAGAACCCAGTATTGCGTAGTTGCACTACACAGTTGCTAAGTGGTCTGGGTCAGTAGGCATGCACAACCATGCTGTGCATGCCGGACACTATATTTTACAGCTCTAGGGTCCATTCCCCCCATGGACCTAGATTCCAGAATTAAATCTGGCCTGTACAAGCGGAGAAAAACTTTGTCGTTGATCCTGGGAATGTTTTCGAGAAAATTCCCTAATGCCTTGCAAGCTCCTCCAATTTCAAAACCTCCTGCGCCAGCTTAACCTTAAAAATATGTGTAGTAATCATCACCTCTAAAACTTCCCCTCGATTGATGTGCTGAAGAGTTTTTCTAATTGTGAATGAAGAAATTGGTGACGTTAGGTGTCTCCCAGAGGGTTTCGATGTCAGAAGAAATTTTCGGCTTCCTCGGTGTAAAAAAAAATTAGATATTGCTTTCCCTTGCTCTCAGGCTTCAAATCTCTCTTGACTGCAATGACCAGGTGTCCTTGGGGATATGTTTTGGCTTCGGTAGGTTGTTGTTTGGCTTTTTCAGCAATTGTTGCCATGAAAAAAGTTTGGTGGCATCTCAGGTTGACTCGGATCATTTTTGGTGACTTCTGTTGTAAGAAAGCACGTAATGGCGTTTTCGACGCATGTTGCTTTCCGGTGGGTGCTTTGGTCGACTTGCCCTTTGCTTGGAAGCTTCTTTGTTGCTTTCCGGTGGGTTGAGATGTCGCTGGGAGAAAAGAAAAATATTATCCTCTTCCCCTCACGTCTTACGGCTGTTGCGGAGGTATAAATGGCAGTTGCAGTATTGTCAACACCATTTTTCCCCTCACACGTGCGAAGTCGTCGTCCCATAGCTTCAGTCAGTACCTGCATGATCTCTTGCCACAACTGGATTTGGGGTCGCGCTGGTCGATTGTCGCACGCTTGAAGTTTCCTCCACTACTGCTGAATTGCTTGCCGAGTAAGTTGCGACCCCCTCCTCTTGCCGTCCGTCCTTTTCTGCCTGGCCGCTTTGTCCTTTTCTTTGCTCCCTTGCCAGGTTCTGTCTCGTAGTGGGGGGGGGCTTTGCGAGCTCTCTTAGGTTGGGCTTGTTCGCTCGCCACTTGACTTGTGAGCGAGTGGGCGAGCGAACTCGCTCTCCTTTTTGCGAGCTCGCTCGCTTGCCCATTTGCTTGCTCGCTCTAGCTGCATGCCGCAACGGCAAGGAGCTTCGTTGCCATGCCTGTCGTCGTGGCAGGCATGTCGCTTGCTGCCTCACCTATCCCTCTCGTAGCTTGCCCCCTCCCCCCTTCGCTTTCGCCACACCTGCTCCGCCGCATTCCCCTGATTCGCACTTTGCCGTCGCGACAGGCTGTCTCGAGAGGCAACCCTGCTTCAACGCTGCTCTCGCAGCTTGCTGTAGCCGTTGCTCCTTATACACCCCCTTTTTGCAAAAAACTCTCGTAATCGCTTTTTCACTCTGTTTTCCCCATCCACACTACCAATTTTTTATTTTTCTTTGTGGTCGGAACTGAGTCTTTGGAGCGGTTTTTCAGAAATGTAGGAGACTGAAGTAGGTCTCCTAATGAAGTAGGGGACTAAAGTGGGTGGTTGAAGCTGCTTATTGTCTGGGAGTAAAAACAATTTTTGTAGCAGGCTGCTGAGGGGAGACAGATGTAAAAGTTTCAGATGTGATGCCAACACTGAGCGTGACGAAGTCTGTCAGTGATGAAAGGACTCAAATTGTTGGTGGGGAATTTTCTACTACAGGTGATTTTTCCTGATGGATCTAGATCTCTACTACATGCTCCACAAAAAACATTTCGTGCACCATGAGGCATGAATCTCCATTTTCTGTGTACAAAGATCACCGATGGCGTTGGTGCACGTGGTCGACTGCCGCGTCTCTCCTAGGTTGCCCTTCTTCCGGGGAAACTACGAGTGGGCAATACGCGTAAGTCCAAATTGCTCCATACACTTGCAAAAAATGTCCTTTCGGACACTTTTTGTCAAAAAAATTGTTGCTTGCACTGTTCCGTGTACGTGCTCGAGGACAATTGTGTCATTGATCGCCTTTGAGTGAATCCAGTGGCCGCGGATGTCAATGTGCTTCATTCGCCACTGAAATTTTATTGAGTTTACAAGGCCGATAGCCGATTTGTTGTCGACGTAAAATTTGGTCGGGCCGTGCTGCAGGAAGCCGATGTAATCATGGAGGTTCCTGAGGTAGGTAACCTCTTGAGCTCCTGATGTTACCGTGACATACTCAGCTTCAGTTGAGTTGAGTGTGATGATATTTTGCCTCTTGCTCGACCACGAGACTGTTGTTCCGGCCAGGAGACCAAAGATTCCCGTGGTGATTCGACGGTCTTCCTTAGTAGCGCCGAAATTTGCATCCACGTAGCAGTTTTTCTCCAAGTTGCTTGATGAGACGAAGACCAACCTTGTTTCTTAGTTACTCGAGAAGAACCCGAGGGCATGATCCAGCTCCTTGCAAGCCCTTTCACTACAGGTCTCATTTCCACACGCCAGGTTGCTCATCGTGACCGTGAAAGGGTATGATGGAGCACAGGTCAAGTTTGGAAATGTTCTCTACATACCTGACATTGCTGTTAACCTCCTCTCCCTCAGCCAACAAATGAAGAGAGGAGCTCGATTAATCACTAACGGTACACAAGTCACGCTCAAAAGCCAGGAAGGAAAAACCTTTGTAGTAGGTCAGCTCCTTCCTCATGGCATGGTTGATCTGGACTTCAGCGCACCAGCTTAAGATGAGACGGATTCCCCATTTGCTGTTTTAAGTCTACGCCCACCTAGAAGTGCAAATGCTATAGTGTGGCACAAGAGGCTTGGCCACATCAGCAATCAATTGGTGGAATCCATGGTGAAGAAGGGCCATTTCAACGGCCTCGACATGAAGAAAAGTGGCCAAGGCAGAACTAACCCTTGTGAGGACTGTGTTCATGCTAAGTTGCCACGTCAAATGTTCCCGCATGCAAGCAAGTGCGACATCAGCCAAAAGCTAAGACGTGTTCACATCAACATCTGTGGACCGGTCCCCTCAACAACAGTTTATGGTGGACACCATTATTTCCTCATCTTTGTGGATGTTGCGACACGTTTTATTTGGAGCTACCCTCTCCAAACGAGAGATGAAGCGCGAACCTAATTCTTCAAATGGCTGGTAATGGCGGAGAGGGAAAGCAATAAGAAGTTGCATGTCGTACGCTCCGATAATGTTGGCGAGTACACAAGCATAGAATTCATGTCGCGGCTTGAGGACATGGCCATTGTACATCAGTTCTCTACACCATATACCCCGTAGTAGAATGGTGTCACAAAAAGGGAAAATCGAACTGTTCAATAGACATTCAATTCCATGCTACTAGGAGCGCAGCTGGACAACTCCTGGTGGCCGTATGCTTTGAGGCAAGCGGCTTGGGTGTAGAAACGTGTACCACATATGGCTGTAGCAAACATGACTCTAGTTGAAACATGGCACGACTGCAAGCTGGAAATCACCATGCTTTGGACATTTGGATGCATGACGCTTCTTCACGTCCCAGAAGAATGTTGCGGAAAGCTTGTAGACAAAGCAGCTTGGGGCATGTTTTTTGAAAAAGGCCCCAAAATGAAAGGTTGGGAGTTCTACAACATCGATACCTAACATTTCATCACTAGTCATGATGTTGTTTTCTTTTAGAATCTGACGTGTCAAGGGTGGGAAGCCAAGCGCTTAACCGCACCAGACCTCCTTGAGTCTTTCTACGACTCATTTGTGGATTCAATCCAAGACAAAGAAGACTATGATCCACTCACCACGATGGATCTGGATGAGGTGAATGAAGAGGTGATGCGTACGAGTTTTCCCATCGCGTCTGACCACGATGAATGCATCGCCTCTCATTAAGGGACAGTCTTTGTAGGCCATGGCGAACGCCATTTTGTGGTGATGCAAGATGGTTCGGAGACGACGCGGGTGAAGAAGCACGATGGCATAGTCAACAGTCGGCACTTCACATGCCTCCTACAGTAGCAGATTGAAAAACAACATAAGGAGGATGAAGCAAAATGCGACATGGCGAGCATAGCATGCACGGTGTATGCTGAGAACGATGAGGTACATGACGAATTCAAAACAACGCATCTGATTGCTCTTCTTTCCAAGGCCTCATCTACACTAGCACCCGAGCCAAAGTCACTCAAGGAAGCCCTGGCAAGCGAGTTTACAACAGAATAGAAAGCAAAACTAGATGTAGAATACAACAAGCTCATGGAGCAAGGAACTTGGGAGCTAACAGGGCTGCCATCCGGCTCAAGGTCGATTGGCGTGTAGTGAGTGTTAAGGGTGAAAATGAAAGTAGACGACATCATTGATAAGTTCAAAGCGCGCCTGGTTGCAAAGGGGTTCTCGTAGGTGGAAGGTAAACATTTCTTCAAAACTTATGTACCTGTCAGCCGTTTTACCATAGCGTGCATCATTCTCGTCATTGCAGCTGTCTAAGACTACGAGGTGTAGAAGCTCGACGTCAAGAACACCTTTTTGCACGAAGAAATGGACACTACTGTGTACATGAAGCAGCCGGAAGGGTATGATGATGGCAAAAGAAGAGTATGCAAGCTCCTCAAGAGCTTGTATGGGTTGAAATAGGGCCCTCTCCTTCGGTACCGCAATTGGCAGAGCCTCCTCGAGTCACTAGACCTTCATCCATCAGCCTACGATGACTACTTGTTTCTACATCGTCAGATTGAGAACAAATGTCAAGAATGCTATGTCCTCGTCTACGTTAATGATATCCTGCTCATCGGCCCATCGCCAGAATTTATCTTCACAACCGCTTGTGTAATGGCAAAAGAGGTCAATGTGATGCTGATGCCAAGCTTTGAGTATTACATCGGCATGAATATCAACCGCGATTGTGCATCACACACGCTTAAATTGTCATAACAGTTTTACGCAGCCAAAGTCTTTGAACGGTTTGACATCTCTGATCGTCATGTTTTGATTCTCCTAACAGAAAAATAGCTGATTCATATGGGACCAAGGGGGAGAAATCAGAATGACTATCCAGGTACCAAACATACAGCGAGTGAACCAGCTTGTCGCTCTAATTGTCTGACAACTGGAACACTGGTGTAGTGTAGTCAAAGTGATGTTTTTCTGCCTCAGGCTTGAACATGAGAACTTTCTTCACGCCATCCGAGTGTCTAGTGAGGCTGTTGAGTAGGAAAGTCACAAAGATTGGCTCAGACATGGGTGTGTCCATGATGACAAGTTGGTCGCAGAGTAATTTTACCTTGTTGATGTAGCTTTCAATGTCACTAAAGCTTCTGAGGCTGATGTGGGAGAGCTCTGTGAGGAGATGAGACTTGAAAGTGGAGTCGCCTGACATGTAGGTCTGTAGCACATAGGATTATGCATGTTTGGCTGGCTCAATTGTTGCCTTGTACATGCGAATGGCATGCTGAATGCAAGGACTTACCTGATTTTCAAGCACCATGTATCTAGCTTGCGTAAAGAAGTTGAACTCCAACATGATGTGTGGTAGAGATCTTAGGGGAGGAGGAACATAATAGCCAGTGTAGAACTTCCAGATGTTGTGAATCTGGGCCACTTGTTTGAACTTGTGGGCCTAGTGCGGGAGGTTCTTGCCATGAAACAGGTCGATCTTGATCTTTTGCACATGTTAGAAGGTTGTTGCTGCTGGCACAATGTCCTGTAACCCACTGGTACCCAACTCCCTATGTTTGAGTTGTGTGACACTGGTGCGCGTTTGCTGCTACTTGTCCCGCCTAAAACACAAGCTTCACTGTTGGATGTGGTCACCTCATGTATGTTTGAGGCGTTGGTGCTTGTGGAGATGGTTAAAATGGTGCCATCGTGGGCATGCCCAATGGAACCTATGGCTGTTGGGCTGGAAACTACTGCTACATTCCTACTTGTGCTGACATTGCTAGTGGCCCTTGTGGAGGAATGACTGGCTGTTGCATGACTGGTGGAGGACTTGGCTGAGGTAGATGTGCTGATGATGCTTGTGAAGCTTGTTGAACATGATTAAACTACTACTTTTGCTTGCAATTGTTGTGGTTGCAACTGGTTCTGTTGCTATAGCCATGCCATCTGCTTGTGAAGCAAATTGAACCGAGGATCACGTGTGTGCTGCTACTATTGGTGGAGTAGCTCTTGTGCACGTAGTTACTACCTCTATGCCATGGTCTCTTGCTCCACAGCCTAGCGCGTAGTTTCTTCTTATTACGCCATCTGCTTTGCTTCATCCGCCAAGTGTTGCACTTCTTCCGCCTTGCGTTCTGCCTGCTCTGCCACATGGCAACCCTGATTTTGTCCCATGCACAAACCATGTAGGATAGAACTTTCATCAAGAGGTGGAGTGTTCGCACCTGAATTATCCATCTCCATGTTGCTCACGTAATCTATGTTGCCTTTGACGTTTACAGGTTAGATCCCACCTTGGGCGCTTGATGACATCAGTTGCTCACTGGCATATGTGACGGGATTTTATAGCTCCTCTAAAACACACCTAGCTAGGATTCAGACTGTAGATGTTGTCAGCACAAACCTTGCTTTGATACCATGTTGATGTTTATGGGGTGCAACAAGGGTTAGGTTCCTTGGTACCGGGACTGTTGTGCTTTCAGAGCAACCACAGAAAGAGTAGAAAGCTGGAACTAGGAGACTTCTGGGACTGAATGACCGTAGTTGATCAGAACTATAGTACAAGAAATAGTACAACACACACAACTTACTTTAGACTAACTCTGGACTCTCACGCCTAGACACAGCTCCTGGCCCAAAGGTGGGAAACGCCTAGTAAGACAACTGTAGCAGAGTAGCTTGAGTCTTGGGCGTAGTCTGGCCACCTCTTCTAGGTAGTCAAGCCATCAGGTAATCAGGGGCGTCCTCCTGCCCAAGCTGGCAGACTGTTGTCAGGCTTACTAGGGTCTTGAGAAGAGTGTCTGTAGAGTCTTGGCTTCAGGTGATGTCTGGAACTGGTGGAGGTTGTTGTGGTAGACTTCGGGCGGAAAGCTTGGTGATGACTGAGTTGTTGATTGAAGACTGCCAGGCCGGCCACCTTTTATAGCAGGCTGCTGGCAAGCTGAATGTTGTCCGGGCTGATTGAAGCTTCCGGCTGGAGGTGGGAAGATTCCTAGCTTGGGAATCTTCCTGTAAGCAGTAGCCCCTCCAGTAGCTCCTATTACTGACTCGTGCATGGCTGTGTTGATGTAGAGTGGTCCCCGCTTCTGGCTTTGCATGTGACTGATGACTCGTGCATGCATGTTGTGACGCTATTCTTTGTCATGCATGCATGCGTTGATGCGGAGTGGTCCCCACTCTGGGCCTTGCATGCTGTTGTTGAGTCACGCTGATGCAAAAGCTGATGTAGGGCGATCCACACTGCCCACTCAGGTGTAGCCCCACTCTGATTGGACCTAGCCCAGAACCCAGTAGTGCGTAGTCGCAATACACAACTGTTGACAGGTTTTGGTCACCAGGCACGCACATCCCTACTGTGCATGTAGCACACAGTATTTTACAGCTCTAGGGTCCATTCCCCCCTGGGACCTAGATGCCAGAATTTAATCTGGCCTGTACAAGCGGAGAAAATCTGTGCCGTTGAACTCGAGAATGTTTGAGAGAAAATTCCCTAACTTCTTGCATGCTTCTCCGATTCAAAAACCGACTACGCCAGCTTCACCTGAAAAATAGGCATAGTAATCGTCACCTTTGACAAAAGTTAAACAGATATCTTGTATGATAACACTTACCATATGAATCATAATTGTTCTTTTTCTTGAAAAAAACATTGTTTATGGTGTGGTAATGTTTAGTAGCTTTACCCATTAACAAGGATATTTCAAAGGTGGAATTTTTTCCAGTTTGATTTGATACTTGTATGTGACATTTGATCACAAATGTAATATTTAATCACCCAACAATTAAGTGGAAATGGTAATGAAATGAAGGCATTTCTATGAAAAGATAAGTTGAGTGCATAAACACCAATGATATGCTTTTATTTCATAACAAACGTTCAAAATGAGGACTTTCACATGCAATTATACTATGTGATATCAAGAGTGGCGTTCTCGTCTTGATTTCCCCCTTTTAGTAGAATTAGATGGACGGAACGAATCTATATGTGAAGAACCGAAGGGAAAAATTGCATTACTTTAATGATTAAGAAAGAGTCATAATATAATGTAAATCCTTGGAGTCAGGTTTTAACCATCGAGCTCTAAATTGTTTGTTGAATCTATTGTTGAATGTGTCACCAATTTCAACATGCTAATTAGTACATATCCACATCTCATAGGCTTGGTTGTTTTGAGCAAGATGAGAACTTGATTTGTTTTTTGAAGATTCACAAGTATTCAGAAGGTGGCACACCAAATGCTCATAAAGGTTTAGGTTGTAGTGTAGGAATGAAATTTAAAGCATACAAAATACCTACTTTCTCATCCATGATAACATCTTTTATATTCTGAGATATGTTAAGTTGTTCAAACAAGATAATGTAAAGAGAAAAATTAATTGTATGGATTGTTTCTAGTATAAGATATACGAGCAAAAGTTTATTTCAATTGTGTCTTCTCTGATAGCATTTCTATCCATTTTGTCTTGGCTGAAGATGCAACAAGACCAAAAATATGCTTTAGTTAATGAAAACGTGCTTTATTACTTACTATTAAAGTTGTTTGGAATGGAGTGAATGGTCAGATCCATTCTTTTTTGTGGATTACAATGGGAAGTTATATGAAGGATCACACAACAATTGGAAACCTTGAAAAAATTTATTAGATGAAGGTCAAAATATCAACATTTAATGTTGTTGATATTGGCATATGGTGTGCAACACATTGAGAAGGTTTGCTTAAATGCTGGAGAAGTTTTTTATTGTTAAAGTACACATTCCCCTAATTGTGTCTACTGATAATTTGTGTCCTTGAACGTATGGACCAACAAGCATTGAACTAAAGAGTTTTATGATTTTTTTCTAATCATTTCAATTCATGATGTGTCATTTTGGAAGGTTATGACATGTTCAACCACCTTTTAGACGTATTCACACAAATCTTGAAAATTATGTAAAATAATAGCTGATGTTGATGAATTTGGAAGTTTTTATTTTATACGTCCATGTTAGAAAAATATTGAACTTCTCGTCATAATGTTTTGATTCCAGAGCTTGTGTTGTGACAATTGTGGTGTTTTAGATGAAGGTGCCAAAAAACTTGAGGGTTTGTGTTGTGTTTTATTTTTTTATGTGCTCTTGATAGTTACAAAATGTATTCTAAATGTACACTCATTGTGGATCATAAAATAATATAGTGTACCATTTCCCAAAAAATTCTTTTGTTTTGCTAATTATGTCGCTGAACCTGCTCATTTCCATTCTTTCTAACAATGTGTGTTGCGTACTCATTACTTTTATGTCAATCTTTATGTGAGCGTAAATCATTTCTCATAACTAAGAAGCATGTAATATTATGCTGACATCACTGATGTTTCATTTGCACATTTTCCCCATGAACAAGTCAGTACCATTCAAAAATATTTTTTATATAAATTGTGATGTAAAATTTCAATAATTTGAATTATTTTTTGCTAGAATCAAAATGTTTTTGTCTGTAAGTGTTTCAAATCCCATATGTTCTTTGCCATAAATTGAAATAAATTATATAATTAAACTTTTTTTTACCTTCATTTAACTATTTGAGTTTTATTTAGTATTTTGAAACACAAACGTAATGTTTTTTCTCACGTGGGCATAAAAGTCTCTTGTTGAACATCTATTGTCACGTATTTCTCGTTTATATAATACTTCATTTCATATGATGCATAATATGAAAACTATTTGGTGTCTTTGAGATTTAAAAAGATGTTAGGAAAAGGAAGATTAGATGACAAAGATTGGTTTTGTTTTGCATCCATACAAAGAAGTACTCAAGGATTGAATGAAAACAAGCTGGCTGTTAGAGGAAGAAATTGTGGACATTTTTGTCATTGTAATGGATTTCAATTTTTGTACTTGCGACAAGAATCATCCTTGTGGAATGGCCTTGCTGACGCGGAATCGCTTTCATGCACTTCCTGTCGTTCGCCCGTCCACTGTTTAGTGCGTTTCTATTTTTGGCCTTCCGGCGAAAGAAATTTACGCCTTGCATTTATTTTGACAGAATCTCACTTCGTAAGAGAAGCATCCGTCTAGTTCGAACCCGTCCTTTGTTTGCCTTTTTTTTTGTTTCTTTCAAACCTCCAACCATGAGCGGTCGCTGTGGTTTTCCTTTCTCGTGGATTCTCTACGTTATCAAGCGCGTGAGCCGAGTTTGAGAGAGGTCAAGTAGTCATCACATGGGCCACGGGTTGCACCTATCCAACAATCGCATCGATTGAGGCGGCATCAAATAGTACAGTACAGAGTACGTTACCGTGCTCGCCGAATTTGGACAGGTTTCTTGGACAGCAGGGTGGTTGCCTCTCATTCAAGATTCATCCATCGGGACAGTCGCTCGGTTTCTCATTTTCCGTTTTTATATTGTAGCAGGATGGACGGCTTTCATTGTTCCGACTTAAAGACTACGATTGAAAAGGGCTAAAAAAATACATGTACGCCGACTGAACAAGGCAAAATTGCTCAATCGTTCGTCGGACGCAAGTACCGAGATCGTAAGCCAAGCGTTCAATCCAGGCCGTTGCATCATTTACTGAATAGCCAGTAATCGATGTTCGGAGAATTCGTACTCATCCTAGCTCGATTGTGGCGATGATAACCGGCCATCGTTTATCGCGTAGTACAGGTTCACCTTTCTGCGAGCTGTCCGGATAGATGAGCTTTGAACGCCGGAGAACCAGCGACTTGTCCAGATTCCTGCAGCCCTGTAGCTCTGTTCGAAATGTTTTCATGAGGTCACTTGTTTGCAGCGGTAGCCATTGGATACGGTGATGTGCCGTTCATGCAGATCCGCCACCACGGCAAGGCCGCACGAGATCGCCGCCAGCGCCATCCAGCGGGGAGAAGGCCAGCGGCGGAAGAGAAATTTGGAGACAGGAGAAGTGCAGAAGCGTGTGAGAGGTGAACATAAAGAGTGCACGACGGAGGATGCTGGCACTGTGCCGTGAGCAACTAACAAACGCTGTCGGCAATGGCCCTAGCAGAGGAAGGCCACGAGCGCTCGCAAGTCCACAACCACCCACCGCGAGAGGAAGGTGGCACGGAGCCACCAGCCAACGCACGAGTCGTAGGCTGTCACTCATTGCCGGCCGCCAAGTCCACGGTCATCGGCACACCTCCGAATCCGAGGCCGTGGCTGGATTGTTGTGAGTGGGAACTACGATTCACCCACCCACATCCTTATCCACCCACCGGTGTCGTGGATGGGTGTGGGTGGACGTCTCGAAAGAGGGTGTCGGACATCAACTTCGGCAGGGACGTTCTTTTATGTGGCGCGACAACTTTACGACCATACCTCCTGGTTTACAGGCAACTTTGGACGTGTGAAGCGAGGCCGTCGCCACTCTTGGACTTTTCAACTTCAGACAAAGATGTATCAATTTGTTTTGCGCACAGAAACTATCATTGGTCCGACGACTTCAGCGGACAGTGGCGGGCGCCGGTGAGCTAGAAGTGGGTGGGGATGGCGTTTTCAGCCCACTTTGCGAGGACAAAGTTTCCTGGAACCCAGAAAATGACGTCAGCAAAATGGGTTGGCGGAATCGCTGTCCCCACTCACAACAATCCAGCCACGGCCCGAGTCTCGCGACAAATCCCACTGAGGTGCCACCCTCCCCGCGACATAGAGTCGACCACGGTCCTCCGCTGATTGCTCTCGCCAGGTTCGTCTGCGACCATCTCACCGCTTCTCCAAACTTCACCACCTGAAAGCCTTGTGATTTCCAGCGCCCAACCTTGCCGCGTCATCTCAACTCCCTGACCCTGCTGTAGGGGGAGCACCTCAGCCACGACAGGGGCAGCTGGCTAAGTCTCGTGGAACTCGGAGTGTGATGGCTTCGCGCTGACTAGATCAGTGGCACGCGCGTGCGCGGTGCGCAAGCAATGCTCCGACCGACTCTGCAAACACGGTGATCGCAACAACTCCAGCCAAGTTGGCAACGCCAAGGACAGGATCCGCCCGACAGGTCCAGGCCGACACGACCCAGGCCCGAGTTCCGCGCCCGGGTTTCCGGTCTGGGCCGCCTCTGGCGCGCGTCTCCGCTTGTACCGGGACGCGCCCCATCGCCGTCTCGTTGCACGCTCCCACGCTTTGACTGTGGTCAGCACTGCGGCAGCCGGATGTCCAGTGGAGGCTCCAGCTTCCCTGATCCCTTCCCCCATTCCCGCCCACACCTTTCGCTTCCGCAAGATCACCCACACATTCCGCTAGGCGACGGACCAATACTCTAGTGCTCTTACCTGTCTCGAGTGGATCGGCCGCTTTTATCCGCGTGACAGCTGTGGCAAGAGAAGCATCTCTCCTGAGGCTGCTGTGCGGTAGGAGTAGCAGCATCAGCAGCAGCAGCAGCAGCATCATCATCATCATCATCATCATCATCATCATCATCATCATCATCATCATCATCATCATCATCATCATCATCATCATCATCATCATCATCATCATCGTCGTCGTCGTCGTCGTCGTCGTCGTCGTCGTCG
>SZWC01001720.1:172775-183512 GCA_023375785.1 Penium margaritaceum | reverse complement strand
ATGACAAATGACAGGTCCAGGGCATAAATACCTGCCGCGGCGCACGGCGGGTGTCGCACGCGGCAGTCCAAGAGCTGTCCTAAAACCGGCCCAAAACCACTGTTTTGGCCGTAACTCTGCGCACACATGTCAGAATCCTACGCCGTCTGAACCTAGACGTGCAGAATCAAAAGACGCACGCAACGACTGGTCACATGCATGCATCCATCGACTGACAGCGAGTATATAATGCAAAAACATGCAAATGGGCCTCATGCCCAGTCCGCCGAAAGGCGCCTGCAGGACGTAGAAAACACAGCAGGGAGTCCCGGTGACATCTGGGGCTCTGGAACAGTGGTCGGTCAGCTCCAGACGGGTAGGCCGCCGCCTGTCGTCGCGCCGGTGTCACCAGGTCCGCCTGCCTCAGGGATCTGCACGAGTATGGACACGGCCGAGTGGTCACAGTAAACTGTACAAGACGGCACAAAGCACAACAGTCTCAACCTACACGATGCTGATGTTGTCGTCATGCAACAACGAACGCACATAGTGATACTCAACGTTGATGTGCTTTGTGCATTTGTGATGCACGCCGTCATTTTCGGCGATGACCATGGCACTCTCATTGTCACAGTGCAACGTGATGGATGCGACTGACTGACGCAACTCGGACATCAGACGACGGAACCACACACTCTCACACACGCTTGAGCCAAGAGCAACGTACTCAGCTTCAGTAGTGCTACGTGCAACGCACCCCTGCTTGCCACTGCGGCAGGACATAGCTGTGCCGCCAATGAGAAAGATCCAGCCTGTACGACTCTTACCGTCGGGACTGCCGACCCAGTCACTATCGGTATAGCCCACCGCGACAACAGACGGCTGACGGCGGAACATGAGACCTCGCCGAGGAGTCGAGACGACATAGCGTAGTACTCGGATCGCGGCCTCGTAGTGGAGGTGACGTGGTTCCTGAGAGAACTGGGCCAGGAGGTTGACGACGAACACGATGTCTGGGCGCGTCGTCGTCGCCAAGAACATCAGTGACCCGATGACTCGTACGTACGTCAACTGGCTCCCCCACAACGACTGGGTCAGGACTCTTCAGCTTCACCTGGCCATCGGGTGACATCGGTGAGGATGCGCTTGGCACGAGTGGCAGGTCCTCCGCAAAGCGAGTGGACAGTGTCTGCACATAGGCGGCCTGGTGGATGTGCAGGACGCCCAAGGAGCGATCATGCTCGAGCTCCATGCCCAGGGAGACTCTGGCAGATCCGAGGTCCTTCATCTGGTAGGCGGCGTGCAGTAGGTCTTTGACACGCTGGATGGCAGCCGTGTTTGGCGACGCAATGAGCCGATCGTCGACGTAAACCAGAACAGCGACAAAAGTCTGGCCTCGCGGACTGATAAACAGTGCGGGGTCAGCGGTGTTGCGTTGGAGCCCGCCACGAAGGAGCGTGCTGCTGATTTCTCGGTTCCAGCACCGAGGCGACTACTTTAGGCCCTAGAGGGCCTTGCGCAGTCGCAAGACTCTCCCAGTGCCATCATCGAAGCCTGGGGGCTGCACCATGTAGAGCTCCTCACCCTCCAGTGAACCATGGAGAAAAGCGTTCTTCACATCCATCTGATGCAGCTCCCACCCATGCTCGGCGACAAGGCTGAAGAGTGCCTGGCTAGTGGAGAACCGGCGATCAGGGGCAAAGATCTGGTCGTAATCGACCCCAAGAATCTGGGCAAACCCCTTGGCTGTAAGGCGGGCCTTGTACTTGTCCAAGGACCTGTCGGGCTTCCACTTGCGCCGAAAGACCCACTTGGCGCTGATGGCCTTCCGTCCTGGAGGAAGGACGACGAGGTCGTACACGTGGTGATGTCGGATAGCGGCGAGCTCATCGGCGCAGGAAGCATCCCAGTGTGCGGCCTCAGGAGAGGCTCGTACCTCGCGTAGGGTGTCTGGGTCCTCCGGGTGTGCTGTGGAGCGGACTGAGAGAGCGTGTGCATCTCGAGCCCCAGGTGGGATGCGCGCGAGTGCAGCCACGACAGCATACCGATGCTCATGATGAAGCATGACGTAGCCGAGTGCGGAGCCTGGGTCAAGGTCTGCAACGATGGCCGAGGTGGTCAAGCCGAGGGCCTTGGTGCCAAGATCCCCACTCACGACCGTGGGAGTGGAGGAGACACGTGGAGCCACAGGGGGTCAAGGCGCCACGGAGCGCGGTGCGACGGTCTGCGCGCTCATCGACGGTCTGGGTCGGAGGCTGCCGCCTGGGCCACACGTGTAGCGTGTTAAAAAGTGCCCCTGCCATGGTTGCCGTTTGCCGTTTTCCTGGTCCGACTAGTAGAGAGTGGTTGGTCGTCCAATCTGATTGCAGATTTGGACTCCTTGGATTTTGCCATGCAATTTCGAGCTTTCAGTTTCTCGATTTGGTTGAGAATTCAGAAAGTTAGCCCTACCCGAAGTTCGGGTGGTTGGCGGGTGGAATCTGGGTCTTTGTCATTGGTGACGGGATTATTCCACTGCAGTGGTCCGAGTTCGTCTCCAACGAGCTCCAAATGCACCAGGGGCATGAACGAAGTGACCAGGGGAACCTCCTTGACCAAGATGAACTTCTCCTTGACTTCTGGGCGAGGAAAGGCGCTCCGACGGGTCATCGTCGAAGCGCCTCCCGTTGCCTAGCGTGCAAGGCATGGTGGGCGGCTCCACCAAGGGTAACTTCGACGGCCGTAGCAGGGGCTCTACTGCTCCGTTTTGGGCGTGCTTGGATGCGTTGGAAAGCTTAGATCACAGGCTATAAGAATCTGATGTAATCTCACCAAAATAACCAACCATTAATGATTCGCAGCCCTTCTCAGTTTCCGCAATCTGTATTCTGCCAGAATTCTGCTTTCTTGGTGTTGTGGCGACCCAAAGCACACACCTCCTTTGGAAGTCTCTTTGCACTAAGAAGCCGTGCACACTCAGGCAGTTCAGGGAACGCCAGGACAGCATTCCTGACATAGCGTGGCAGGACAGGCGATGGCACTGACTCCGCCGGGCCAATGGAGGCGGACGGGGTTGCTAGCCGGGAGGGGCCCGCGGATGCAACCAGGGCTGCTGGCCCGACTGGAGCGACTGGACCTGCTGGCCCGGAGGGGCCAGCAGACGTAACTGGGACTGCCGGTCCGGAGGGACCAGAGGACGCAACAGGAGCTGCTGGCTCGGAGGGACCAGCGGACGCGAATAGGGCTGCCGGCCCGGAGGGACCAGTGGGCGCGACTGGGGTTGCTGGCCCAGAGGGACCAGCGGACGCGACTGGGGCTGCCGGCTCAGAGGGACCAGTGGATACAATTGGGGCTGTCGGCTCGGAGGGACCAGCAGACACGACTGGGACTGCTGGCTCGGAGGGACCAGTAGACGCGACTAGGACTGCCGGCTCAGAGGGACTAGCGGCCGCGATTAGTGCTGCCGGCTCAGAGGGATTGAGGGATGTGTCACCAGGAAGCGACAGGACGGAGGACGGACTCACCACGCCCCCACGCGACGGGATAGACACAGACAAGCCGGAGCGAATGAGGTCGCGGAGAAACAGGTCCTCGAAGAAGAGGGCGTCCCGGGACTCAACAATGCATTGCTGGGAGGTATCCCAGAAGCGCCAGGCCTTGGACTGACATGAGACACCGAGGAAGGTGGAGGGACGTCCGCAGGGGGTGAGCTTGCCGCCCTGCTGCGGGGCGGGCAACCACACAATGGCCACACAGCCCCAGACGCGAGCCGGGCGGAGGTCAGCTCGCTGACCGCACCAATGCTGGTACGACGTGGACTGGCGGGGAAGGGGACCGTGGGGAATCCGGTTCCAGACCCAGGTCATGTAGGCCATGGCTTCAAAATAGAAGCCATCGGAGAGACCAGACGCGACCCGCATGGTGCGGACGACGTTAGCCATGGTACGGTTTCACCGTTCAGAGACACCGTTCTGGGCGGGCGTGTAAGGCGCGGACGTCTCATGGCGGATGCCGTGGGAGGCGAGAAAGGTCGTGGCCTCACCCATGTACTCACCACCGCGATCGGAGCAAAAACGGCGGAGAGAGCGGCCACACTCGCACTCCGCAAGGACAAGCCAGTCTTGGATGGTGTGGGCGACATCGCTCTTCTGCCGAAGGCAGAAGACCCAGCAAGAGCGAGAATAGTCGTCAGTGAGGGTGAGGACATAGCGACCATGATCGCCGACAGACTCGGTGGGGAGAGGACCCATGATGTCTGAATGGACAAGGTCGAGAGGGGCGGAAGCACGGGAGGAAGACAAGGGGTATGTGGACCGGTGCATCTTCCCCTAAGCACAATCAATACACTCAGTAGGGCACGGGAGGGGGAAATTCTCCGGGTCAAGGCCCTTGGCCGGCTGGGTGTGGAGCATGCTGTCTACGACAGCAGAGTGGATGTGGTAGAGGGTGCGGTGCAAGAGGCGAGTGTGCTGAGGAGAAAGTGTACTGGTGACAAACACATGGCCTTTGGCGGCCGACGGAGAGGAGACGGAAGGAGAGGAGGAGAGGCGAGGTACATGCCACAGGTTGCCACGGGCGGTGGCGTGGATTACAACAAGACTAGACGGACGCAACAACACAGTTCCAATACCACACGAGTGCACAACGTCCATGCTCATGCGGTCAAGGGCAGTGACAGAAAGAAGGCTGAGCTCAAGACCAGGGACGAAGATGACATCAGTCAGAAAGACGTCACCGGAGGGACCACGGAAACAAACGACGCCAACACCACGGACAGGCACCACCTGGCCAGAGCCTGTCTGGACACCGGAAACATCGCCTATAGGACCGAGCATTCTAAAGGCCTCACGAGAGGCCGTCATCTGATGCGTGGTCCCGGAGTCGATGATCCAGGTCTCAGCAGGGTCCTGAACCGGGGTCGTTAGATCGCTAACAGTCACATGGCAGCAAGCAAGGGACTCGGACGCGGTGGAAGGAGGCGCGAACCGAGACTGCCAATCGTCAAGCCAAGCAACGTCGTCATGGGAAGGGGTAGCAAAGAGCATGAGAGACGACGAGACAGACGAGGAAATGGGGCACGACCGTAGCTCAGTCTCAGTCATTCAGGGCTAGACAGGAGAGCAGGAAGTGATGCAAATCGCACTTCCCTTGGGAGGAGGGCGAGGCAGGCCGAGCTTGAGCATGATGAACTGCTCCTACTTGCGCTCACGGGAGGACGAGGCAGGAGTGTAGAGGGAGTGCGGGGTGACAGCGCCGGAGCCCAAGTAGAAGGATGACTGTGCCAGCGCCGACGGCTGCGGCGCTGGTGTCGGCGGCACTGGCGAAGCAACCGGAGTGGTGGAGTTGCTGAGCAAGGCCGAGGTGTCTGAGCCGGCGATAGTTATGGCGGCAGAGGCAAGACGGCGCTCGCGCTGGCGACGCATGGTGGCGATGACGCGCGCCTCGTCCGTCGGTAGAGGGCACGTGTACCACCCGTGCCTGGGCTGGCCACAGTTGTGGTAGACCGAGCCGCCACCGCTAGACCCGGTCGACGGCTGCTGCTGCTGTTGACCTTGGCCTTTCTTGTTCCGACGCTTCTTCTTCCCCGATGATGATGAGGTAGCTGCGGCGGGGGAGGCGACGGTCACGGAGGCGACGGTAGGGGAGGCGACGGCAGGGGAGGTGACGGCTAAGGCTGCACTAGAATCCTTGGATTCGTGAATCTGTTTCACGAATCTCGAATCCGGATCCGGATTCACGAATCCGGATCCAGGGTCGAGTCTCATTCAGGATTCGGGAATCCACCAACGAATCCTAGAAGGAACACAGGGGGGGGGAGAAAAAATGGAGTTGGTCCCTTTCACGTCCGATTGTTGAGCAAGGACGCCTATGAATTCAACTTCCAAATTTTCGAAACCTCGGAAGCTGACGGCTGTGCTAACTTGCGGAAATCGTGCATGTGCCAGGTCAACGGCCTGACACATGCACGAAGTTGGCGACAAATGATTCGCCACTCACTCGCACGTTTTCCACTCACTCGCACGTTTTCCACGAGCAAGCAGCGATTCAGTGCGCACCACTCAGGAAATTCCGTTGGCGTGCGAAGTCCTGACTCACGTACATCGGTCAAGCCAGGTCATCAAAGCCTGGCGTCGAGCGAATCAGGTGTTAGACCTGACTGGCATGCTTCGCTTCCGGAGCAAACGGGGCACTGTCAAATCGCTCATGCAAGGAACGGGAGTTGCACCAGAGGTCATCCGATATTTTTTCAACAACCGTGTATTTTCCTGGCAACAGAACTAAGACCACACCAAAGGATTCGCCAAGATTCGTGAATCCACAAGGATTCGCTAATCTTGGATTCGGATCCGCAAATCCAAATCCAGCAGTGGATTCGGACTCACGAATCCGAATCCAGCTTCAGATTTGCGAACCGGATTCGGTGTGCAGCCCTAGCGACGGCCTCCGTGCGCTGGAGTCGAGAATCCAGACGAGCCTTCTCAATCCGGAGGGAGAGCTCGTATGCCCAGGGCATGAGGGTGCCTTGGGCCGCCATGGTGGAGAGGACATCATGAGGGTAGTGGACGAAGACGTCTGCGTATGCGTCGGTGGCACCACGCTTGATGGTGAGGAGCGCGGCCAGAGGGGGTGGGGCAGAGGTCCCGAGGCGACGAAGGATGTCCTCTGCCCGCTGCCAGTAGGAGGTGACCGTCTCGGTCTCGCCCATGTGCAGGGAGTTGAACTCCTGCAGTAGGCGGCTGGTCTCAGCCTCGCTGGACAGGCGATGGGGACGAGTGAGTACGTGCCACGCGGCTGCAAGGTCTGGGGTGGCACTGGCGGTGAAGTCGCCTAAGAAGGGCTCGAGGAAGAGGTGGGAAGCCGGAGGGGCGTCACGGACTAGAGCATGGACGGCACGACCAACGTCATACAACTAGTCGGCCAGGGTGGCATCATACGACAGGGTGTAGTATGCCCAGAGGCCCTCACCCTACGCCCAGATCCGGAAGCTGAGCTCCCAGCTCCGGAACTGCCTGTCGGCATGAAGCGACGACGGCGACGTCTCAAAGTCCTTTTGCCTACGGCCGGCACTCTGAGTGGGGCCAAGGACGGAGGTCATTGTCTGCCACTGGTGCTGAGTCTGCTGCTGCGCCAGGTAGTGCGTGGCAGCAGACACAGCTGGGCTGGCATACCCTGGAAGGGTGCAGGATGACGGCGCACTAGGGACAACCTGAGAGACCAACGGCTATAGTGCCGCAAGCTGCTGCGTCAGGGCGACGAGCTGTTGCTAAAGAGCAGCGAGGGGGTCAGGGTTGTCGCCAATGATGCCAGAGGACTGCTGCAGCTGCTGCTCCTCCTCCTGGTGCTGCTACTGCTGCTGTTACTACTACTGCTTCCGCTGTGCTGCTGCAGCTTGTGCTGCTGCTGCTCCTGTGGCTGTTGCTGCTGCTGCTTTTGTGTGGTGCTGACGTCAACAGTGACGTCAGTTGAAGGAGGTGGACGTCCTGCCCATCCTTAGGTTTGCTTCCCCCTTCCCTTGTCCCCTTTTTTTTGAGTTGATGACATCAGCAGTGACATCAGCAGCGGGATGCTGCCATCAGTAGTGGCGGTTGTTGGGGCCGCTGTTGCAGCTGCTGTTGCTGCTACTGCTACTGCTGCAGCTATAGCTGTTGCTGCTACTGCTGTTGGTGCTGCTGCTGCTGATGTTGCGGTTGGTACTATTGCTACTACTGCTGCTGTTGCAACTGCTGCTGTTGCTACTGTTGCAGCTGCTGCTGCTGTTGCTACGGTTGTAGTTGCAGGAGCAATTGCTGCTGCTGCGGGCAATTGCGGCTACTGTCGCGGCTGCAGTAGTAAAGGCAGTTGCTGTAGCCGCGGCAACAAAGTTGGTGGGGTGGGGGATTTTTTTCTTGTGTTTTTTTTTTCTTTTCTCGTCTGTCATAGCGGGCAGCTGCCCGCTACTAACTGCGAGCAGCGGGCTACTACTCGCTGGCAGCGAGCTACTGCTCGCTGGCAGCGAGCTGCTGCTCGCTGGCAGCGAGCTGCTGCTCGTTGGTAGTTGCGGGCTGCTATTCGATGCTCGCTTGCTGCGGGCAGTGAGCAGCAGTAGCCGCTGCTGGCAGCTGCTCGCTGCAGCCGTTGCTGCAGCTGGCTGCTACTGCGGCTCGCTGCTGCGGCTACTGCAACCTGCTGTTGCTGCTGCACGCTGCTGCCGCTGCTGCTTGCTGCCGCTGCTGCTCACTGCTGCTGCGGGCTGCTGCTGCTACGAGCTACTACTGCAGGCTGCTGCTACCGCGAGCTGCTGCTGCGGGCTGCTGCTGTTGCGAGCTGTTGCTGCGGGCTGTTGTGACCTGCTACTTCTGCCTGCTGCTGCTGCTGCACGCAGCTGCTGCTGGCTGCTGCTGCCACTGCTCGCTGCCGTTGCCTGCGGCTATCGCTGCTGCAGATTGCTGCTGCTGCGTGCTGGTGCCAGTCACTATACCTGGGTGACGTTGCAGTGTGCGTTGTCGCCCGCAGGTGTTGGACGCGACTTGCTGCTCACCTCCTCACGTCATGCGTGGGGGTCAGTGCTGCCAAAAAAATTCCGGCAGCATTTCCCCTGGCCCAGTGGCCGTGGGAAAAAATCTGACGCAGCCACCAGGCAGGTCAATGTTGCCGGAAAAAATCCGGCAGCATTTCCCCTGCACTGGCGCGTATGGGGGTCCGCCGGCGTTGTCTGGCACCTGTACGTCAGTCTTCTGCTACTGCTGCTGTGCTCTGGCTCTGATACCAAGCTGGAAAACCTAGGCAACAGGTTGGGGCAACATGCGTTGTTGATGCAACGTGCGGGCTTCCACGCTCGTTGCTTACGTTTGCTGCCCCCTCAGTCTACTGCTCTAGAGTCTAAGTATGGAAGCTCTGGCTTTGTTACTCAGAAATGCGCGCGCCAGTGTTAGCGCCAGAAAGCAGCTGAAAACTGAAAATGACTGATTAGGAATGAAGAATGAGCAACAATGGGAGACCCCTCCAAGTTCTAGCCCCCCCCCACTAGTGTAGAACTTGTTACTCAGCTAACCAGCCAATCAGAAAATAGTGCTAGACCTATTTTCTGGCAGGCAGGGTTTTCTCGGTGAACCCTGCCAGACGCCCGACAGCCCAAAACCTGGGCGTCGTCCGTTTCACTTGAAAATTGGACCATACCATATTACCGACGCTGCAAACGTAGTCGTGCGGTCAGAATCAGCTAGAAAAATAACAGCAAAGAGTTATGGCTGCCCGAACCCAGACAGTGCCTGTGACAGTCAGCGATGCCAAACAGGGCCGTCCAGCAGGAGACATGGACTCTAGGCATCGCATGATGTTGCAGACGTAATGCCACAACCAGACACAACGCTAGGTGTATGCAGACAACATTTGCAGTGGCAGTGACCGCCGGCGGCCCGACCGCCGAGGAGGCCTGTTGATGGAGCTGAGCGCATCGCCGGAGGGAGGAGGCTCCAGTGAATGATGAGTGGGTCTCAGCGCGCGTCGGATCCACCGAGCGACACTCCAGCAGCGTCGAGTCTCGCCGTCAGTCATTCACATGCCGATGTACACAAGCCGGGAGGACACAACAGAGTACAATGATAGATGCACAAATACCAACAGTTACGTGTGAGGCCATGGAATGGAGCAAGAGGATTCCTTAGTTACGTAGAGGGTAACTCAACAGGAACGAACAAGTGAGTGAGACATTAGATAGTGAGGTGATACACGCCGGTTGACTGGGCCACCCACGTGAGGCAATCGACGTGGGTCATGGACGCCACCCAGGTGTTGGTGTAGCTTGAAAACCTAACGCAACAGGTTGGGGCAACAACGTTGTTGATGCAGCGTGCGGGAATCCACGCTAGTTTCTTAGGCTGCCACCTCTGTCTGCTAAACAAAAGTCTGAGAGCTCTGGTGTTGTCACTAAAAAATGCGTGCGCCAAAGTTAGCGCCCGACAACAGCTGAAAACTGGAAATGACTGATTTGGAAGTGAGAATAAGCGACAACGGGAGACCCCTCCATGTTCTAGCCCCCCATCCCCCCAGATCTATAGAGCTTGTTATTCAGTTTCTAAGCCAATCAGAAAAATGACCTATTTTCTGGCAGGCAGGGTTTTCTCGGTGAGCCCTTCCAGACAGCCGACAGCAGTAAACCCGGACGTCGTCCGTTTTGCCTAAAAACTGGACCATACCATAATACACACGCTGCAAACGCAGTCGTGCAGTCAGAATCACCTAGAAAAATAGCAGCAATAAGTTATAGCCGCCTAAACCCAGGCAACGTCTACGCTAGTCCCCGGTCCCAACAGTGCCAGAATAACATGAAACTTGGACACTAAGTAGAACATGGTGCTGCAGGTGCAACAGCGCAGTCAAAACCAACACTGGATGCGTGCAGACAGCATATGCAGCGACAGTGACTGCCAGCGGCACGAGTGCCAAGGACGTCTAGCGATGGAGCTGAACACGTTGGAGTGAGGAGGCTCCAGCAAGATACGTGTAGGCCTCAACATGCATCGGCTCCACTAGACGACACTCCAGAAGCGTCGTGTCTCGCCGTCAATCATGTGCACACCGATGTACACAATCTGGGAGGACACAACAGAGTACAAAGAGAGATGCAAGAAAACCAACACTCCCCCATAACTCACAGGCATAGTGCACATAGACGAGCAGAGAACACAGAGACCAAGCGGACATAGGTAAGAGAGAGAGAGAGAGAGAGAGAGAGAGAGAGAGAGAGAGAGAGAGAGAGAGAGAGAGAGAGAGAGAGAGAGAGAGAGAGAGAGAGAGAGA
>SZWC01001720.1:149827-172699 GCA_023375785.1 Penium margaritaceum | reverse complement strand
AGAGAGAGAGAAAGAGAGAGAGAGAGAGAGAGAGAGAGAGAGGACCTCACAAACGCACACCAACCGCACTCACAACCGTCTTGAACAAGTCACGCTTCAGTGCCTGGGTCAAGAAGTCAGCCAACTGATGTGCCGTCTCTATCCACATAATGCTGATGCTGTCGTCTTGCAACAATGAACGCAAATAGTGATACTTGACATTGATGTGCTTTGTGCGTGTGTGATGCACGCTGTCATTGTCAGCAATGGCCATGACACTCCTATTGTCACAGTGCAGCATGATGGACGGGATTGATTGACACAACTGGGACAAGAGGCAACGCAGCCACACACTCCCACATGCGCCAGAACCAAGAGCCACGTGTTAGAAATTGCTTCCCGACTGTTCACGATGGGGCACGCAGCTCTCACATGAGTGGGAGCTTGAGGCATGGCGAGCAAGTGCGGTTTTTGACTGACGGTGCGCTTTGGGTCGCCGCACCGAATGTGAGAGGTCACATGAGCAGAACCATGGCAGAACGCAGGAGGGAAATGACTTCGTTTTGAGTCACTTAATGGACAATTACATCATCTGACGAGTAATATTCTTGTCACAAGCTTTCCAACGCACCAAACCGCGCGCGATTCAGAGCAGCGTAGCGCCCGCTACGCTCTCCCATGTGCATCATTGCAACTCAGCCGTCTGCCACACCACCAGCGTGAGTGACGGGCGTCCGAAGCGCCCTGGTCGCCAATGAAGCATCATGCCGCCTTTCCGAGGCGCCCATGGCTCCAATGAACCATGAGATATTGGTCTAACACCCCCCAAGGGGCGCCTTGGCCTTGGTCTGCGTGCTGGGAGTCGAACTCCTCACCGTCGGACCCATTTTTCTGACGGACGAGTGGTCAGCCGACCAAACCCGGCTGGCCGCACCACCCAACTTTGACAAGCCAATTCTTCCTCATTTCTAGGCCGATTGCTGCGATTCAACTTGCGTTGGATCCAGCACATCGCCTACTTTAAGGATACACTCTCAGATCATATGAACACACACCATGCTAAGGTCTATCTTATTCGACAACTCAGCCACATGGCTGAGACTCTACCACATGGCAAAGTGGCCGGCCTCAAGTGCCGCCTCTTCATCAGCCATGGCCACGGGCTGTTTTGCCCTGTGCCATGCTCTAGACCTCCAGCCTTGACCCTGCATGTATTCTCCTGTGCCAGCCAGCTTCTCACGGCTCCTTCGTCGCGAGCACTGCTCCGTCGATGATGCCGATGTTGCTGGTGCGCTCAAATGATGCAGGCCATATGTGTGTCGTGCTGCAAAAGTACAGCACCCATGCCCACTTGCGCATGTGTGAGCTGGCATCTTGGTGCTGACGAGATGTCAGCCACCTCACCACTCACACAACGGCATGATGAGGGGCGAAAATTCCTTACACCACGTACTCAGCCTCAACAGTGCTGCATGAAATGCAGCCTTGCTTTCCGCTGCGCCAGGACACAACCGTGTCGCCAACAAGAAAAATCCAGCTAGTATGACTCTTACCGTCCGGACTGCCGACCCAGTCACTGTTGGTATAGCCTACTGCAACAACAGAAGGCTGTCGACAGAACATGAGGCCTCGCCATGGGGTCGAGACGACATAGCACAGTACTCCAACCGCAACCTCGAAGTGGAGGTGGCGCAACCCCTGAGAGAACTGGGCTAGTAATTTGATGGCGAAAGCAATGTCTGGACGCGTCGTCGTCGCTAGGAACATTAGTGACCCGATGACATGTAAATACGTGGTCATGTCTACTGGCGTCCCCACAACAATTGGATCGGAGCTTTTCGGCTTCGCCGGCCCATCGGGTGACATGGGTGAGGATGCTCTTGGCACGAGGGGTAGGTCCTTGAGCAAAACGCCATGATAAAGTCTAGACGTAGGCGGCTTGATGGACGTGCATGACACCCATGGAGCAATCATGCTCAAGCTCCATGCCCAGAACGATTGGAGCTGACCCGAGGTCCTTCTTCTTGTAGGCGGCATGTAGCAGGTCCTTGACCCACTCGATGGTAGTTGCATCTGATGACGTGATGAGTAGGTCGCCGACGTAGACCAGGACAGCGACAAAGGTCTGGCCTCGCGGACTGATGAATAGTGCGGGGTCGGTAGTTTTGTGAAGGAGGCCGCCGCTGAGAAGTTTACGACTGATCTCCTGATTCAAACAGCGGGGTGACTGTTTCAGGCCATAGAGGGTCTTCCGCAGCTTCCAGACCTTGCGAGAGCCACCGTCGGAGCCTAGAGGCTGTACCATGTAGATCTCCTTGCCTTCCAGTGAGCCATGGAGAAAGGCGTTGCTCACATCGATTTGATGCAGCTCCCACCCATTCTGGACAACCAGGCTGAACAACACCCGACTAGTGGAGAACCGACCAACCGGAGCAAAGATCTGGTCATAGTCGATCCCAGGAACCTGAGCAAACCCCTTGGCCGTAAGACAGGCCTTGTACTTGTCCAATGACCCATCCGGCTTCCACTTGCGCCGGAGGATCCACTTGGCGCGGATGGCCTTTCGGCCGGGGGTGTCGGTCGACAAGCTTGTAGACGTGATGTTGTCGAATGGCGGTGAGCTCGTCGGTGCATGCAGCCTCTAAGTGTGCAGCCACAGGAGACGTCGAAGCCTCACGTAGGATGGCTGGATCCTCTGGGTGTTCCGTGGGTCAGATAGTGAGTGCGTGTGCATCTCGCACCCCAGGTGGTGTATGTGTGATTGTGGCTATGACGACGTATTGATGCTCCTGATGGAGCATGTTGTAGCCCAAGGCTGACTCCGGATGTAGGTCAATGATGACTTCCAAAGTGGCCAAGCCAAGCACTTTGGTGCCAGTGTCTCCACTCACGACTGTGGGAGTGCGTCTGTCGGGAGGCAGAGAAACTCGTGGGGTGATAGGGGGTCGTGGCGCGATGGGGCGCGAGGCGGCGGCTTGTGTGCTTGCTGACGGTTGGAGTCGGAGACTCCCGCCCGGGCCATGTATGTAGCGTGCCGGCGCAGACGGGGCGGCCGACACAGAGGTGCCAGCGGACGTAGATGGGACAGCTGGCCCAGAGGGGCTTGCGGACACGGACGGGGCGGCCAGCGCAGAGGTGCTAACGGACGCAGATGGGACGGCTGGCCCGGAGGGGCTGGCGGATACGGACAGGGCGGCCGGCGCAGAGTTGCCAGTGGACGTAGATGGGGCAGCTGGCCCGGAGGGGCTGGCGGACACGGACGGGATAGCTGGCGCAGAGGTGCCAGCGGACGCAGATGGGGTAATTGGCCCGAAGGGGCTGGCGGACATGGATGAGGAAGCCGCCGCAGAGGTGCCAGTGGACATAGATGGGGTAGCTGGCCTGGAAGGGCTGGCAGACATGGACAAGGCAGCTGACGTAGAGGTGCCAGAGGACGCACATGGGGAAGCGGGCCCAGAGGGGCTGCCAGACATGGACGGGACGGCCGACGTAGAGGTGCCAGCGGGCGTTGACGATGTGATGCCCAGACACGGCTGGACGGAGGACGGACCCACCACTCCCCCATGTAACGGGAGGGAAATTGACGCGTTTGAGCGGACGAGGTTATGGGGAAACAGGTGCTCAAAGAAAAGGGCATCCCAGGACTCGACGATGGAGTGCCGGGATGGATCCCAGAAGCACCATGCCTTTGACTGACGCGAGACGCCAAGGAAGGTGCAGGGACGGCCGTGAGGCTCAAGTTTGCCGCCTTGGTGTGGGGCAGGTAGCCACACGATGGCTACGAAGCCCCATACGCAAGCCGGCTGGAGGTCGGCGCGCTCACCACACCAGTGCTGGTACGGTGTGGACTGACGGGGAAGAGGTTCGTGTGGAATCTGGTTCCAGACCCATGTCATGTAAGTCATGGCTTCGAAGTAGAAGCCATTGAAAAACCAGACTCGACGCGCATGGTGTGGAAAGCGTCGGCCATGGTGCAGTTCCACCGCTGAGAAACACCGTTATGGACTGGCGTGTAAGGCGCCGACGTCTCAAGGAAGAGTGTGGTCCCCCCCATAAACTCGCCACCACAATCAGAGCGAAAGCAACGGAGAGGACGACCACACTCACACTCAACACGGACGAGCCAGTCCCGAATGGTGTGGTCGACATCGCTCTTCTGTCGAAGCTAGAAGACCTAGCGGTTGTGAGAGTAGTCGTCGGTGAGGGTCAAGACATAACTTCCGTGCTCCCCGACGGACTCCGTCGGGAGGGGACCCATGACATTAGAGTGGACCAAGTCTAGTGGGGTGGATGTACGTGAGGAGGACAGGGGGTAGGTGGACCGATGTATCTTTCCCTGACTACACTCAATACACTTCGTGGGACACGGGAGTAGAAAGGAGGCTGGGTCAAGGCCCGTGGCAGGCTGCATGCGGAGCATGCTGTCGACAGCGGCAGAGTGGACATGACAGAGGTGGCGGTGCAGGAGATGTGTATGTTGCGGAGATAGTGTGGTAACAAACACGTGGCCTGTGTCTACCGATGGATAGGGGACGGAGGGAGAAGCGGACAAGCGCGGCACATGCCACCAGTTGCCACGGGTGGCATGGAAGATGACACGACCGGACGGATGCAACGACACAGTGCTAAAACCACGCGAGTGCAATGCATCCATGCTCATGTGGTCAACTGTAGTGACGGGAGGCTGAGCTCAAGACTAGGGACGAAGAGGACATCAGTCACGAAGACATCCCCAGTGGGGCCTCGAAAACGAATAATACTGACACCGCGAACTGGTAAAACCTGACCACAGCTTGTCCAAATCCCAAAGACATTTGTAACGTGGCCAAGGACACTGAAGGCCTCGCGCAAGGCCTTCATGTGATGCGTGGCCTCGGAGTCGATGATGTGGGTCTCGGCCGGATCCTAGACCGGTGTGGCCAGGTCGCTGAAGGTGACATGGCAGTGGGCGAGGGACGCGGATGCCGTGGATGGGGGTGCAAACCGGGACTGCCAGTCATCGAGCCATGCGACATTATCATGAAGAGGAGCATGTGGGGAGAGCATGACAGAGAACGGAATGGACGAAGGTACAGGGCATGACTACAACTCAGACTCTGTCATGCATGGCAGGGCAGGGTGACCAGCGACGATGCAACTCACACTTCCCTTGGGAGGAGGGCAAGACAGTCCAAGCTTGTGTGCAATGAACTGCTCAAATTGATGCTCGTAGGTGGAGGGCCCGATGGAGTAGACCGTCTGCGGCGTGATGTCACTGGAGTCCGGAAAGGAGGAGGGAGGTGCTGGTGACAGAAGAGCGGGCGCTGACGGCTGCGAATGATGTTGTAGCTAAGCTATCGGAGGGTGAAAGGGAGCGGGCGGTGTGGACACAGTAGGAGTAGCGACAGTCATGGGAGCAGTGACGAGGCGGTGCTCACGCTGGCGATGCATGGTGGCAATGATGTGTGCCTCGTCTGTCGGGAGCGGACACGTGTACCATCCGTATCCTGGCTGGACACACTTATGGCAGACTAAACTGCTGCCACTGGATCCGCTCGACTGCTGCTGTGGTCCCTTGCCCTTCTTTCCCCTACGTTTCTTCTTGCCGGATGATGAGGCGCTGGAGGACGCAGCTGCTACGGGGATGGCAATAGCCACCGAGGCGACGGCAGGCGAGGCGAGGACCTCCACATGCTGGATGCGGGACTCTTGACGAGCATCCTCGATGGGGAGAAAGAGCTCGTATGCCCAGGGCATGAGGGTGAATTGGGCAACCATCACGGCAAGAACATCCTGGGTATAATGGACGAAGACGTCGGTGAACACGTCGGTTGTGCCGTACTTGATGGTGAGGAGTGTGGATAGAGGGGGTGATGCAACGTCTCCTAGGCGGTGAAGGATGTCCTCCGCTCGCTGCTAGTAGGAGGTGACCGTCTCGATCCCCCCCATATGGAGGGAGTTGAACTCTCAAAGCAGGAGGTTGGTCTCTACCTCACTAGAAAGGCGATGAAGGCGCGTGAGGATGTGCCATGCCGTTGCGGGGTTGGGGAGGCCACCAGTGGAAGAAGGGCTCAAGAGCAAGACGTGAAGCCAGAGGGGCGACGGGGACGAGGGCACGTACAGCACGACTAGCATCACACACTTGGTCGCCCTAGGTGGAGTCGTAGGACAGGACGTAGCATGGCCATAGGCCCTCATCCTGCGCCTAGATACAGAAGCTGAGACCCCAGCTCCGGAACTGCTCGTCAGCCAGGAGCGGCTGGGGCGGGGTTGCAAAGTCCTTTGGCCTACGGCCAACACCCAGAGCGGTGCCTAGGACTGAAGACAGAGTCTGTGTTTGGCGCAAGGTATGCTACTATGCCAAAAACAATGTAGCAGAGGAAACGACGGGACTAGCATGCCCGGGTGGAAGGAAGGGTGATGACTATTGATGATGCTACCGCTACTACTAGTGTTGTAGCGGCTGCTGTTGCGGCAGCTGTGTCGGCGGTTGCAGTGCCGCTAGCTGCTTTGTCAGTGTTACAAGCTGTTGGCGTATGGCGGATAGCGAATCTGCTGAGCCAGCAAGGCTGACAACAGATCTTGCAGGGTGTTGGTGCTCCTACAGGTACTGCTACTGCTGCTGTAGCTGTTGTAGTGGCTGCTGCAGCGACTGCTACTGCTGCTACTGCTACTACTATGGTTGCTGCTACTGTTGCTGCCGTAACAGCTGCTACTACGGCTGTTGCACCTGCTACTGCTACTGTTGCTGCTGCTGCTACTGCTACTGCTGCTGCTGCTACTACAACGGCAGCTACATCGGTTGCTGCAGCTGCTGCTGGTGTTGTTTCTATTGTTGTTGGTGTAGTTTTGGCAGCTGCTGCTATTGTTGCTACTGTAGCTACTACAGTTGCTGTAGAAAGGGGGGACCAATGATTCCTCCCACAGAGGATGACCCCTCCTCACTTTCAGCCATGGTTTCCTCTGTTTTTTGTTGTTGTGTTAAACGTGTTGGTGATGTCAGCAATGACATCGGTAGTGATGTCAATAGGGACGTCAGCAATGACGTTAGCCGCGGGTGGCTAACGGCAGTAGTGGCTGTCGCCCTATTGCTGCAACCGCTGCTGCATTAGCTCCTATGCTGCTACAACTACTGATGCTACTGTTGCTGCTACTGCAGTGGCTGCTGCTATGGTTGTTGCATCTATTGTTGCTGCTGCTATAGCAGATACTATTGCGGCTGGTGCAACTGCCGCTGCTATTGACGTCAGTAGTGACGTCAGCGATGATGTCAGCGCTCGCGGCTGATTTCGCCGTAGCTGCTGCTACTGTTGCCACTACTAATGCTACTGCTACTGCTGCTACACTTCTGCTGTAGTGGCTACTAAGGTGGCTATTGTTGTTGCTGCTGCTCCTATTGCTGTTGCTGTTGTAGCGGTTGCTGTTGCGGCTATTGTAGCTATTGCTACTACTGCTACAGTGGCTGTTGCTAGTGCTGGTACAGCTCCTACGGCTATGGCAGCAACTGCTATGACAGCCATTGATACAACAACACTGCTACACACTATTGCTGCTGCAGCAGGTGCTGCTGCTATAACAGCAGCAACAAGGGTGGGGGTGCTGCCCCCAGCCCTCGGCTGTGGCGAGTGCGGAGGTTCCACGATTTTTCTTTCGTTTTCTTTTTTTCCCTCGTTCGTGCTCACTTCGTGTTGCAACTGCGTGCTGCTGCCATAGCCGCTGCTGGCCGCGAGTCCATCACTGCTACCATCGCCATGGGATCAGTGCTGTCAAAAGAAAAATCGGCAGAATTTCCCCCACTTTGGGAGTGTTTTGAAGATGCCACCCGGCGGATCAATGCTACCGGAAAAAATCCGACAGCATTTCCCTTGCACGGGCGCGTTCAAGGGACCGCCGGCGTTGACTGGACCTGTTCGCCGGTGTTCTACTACTTCTGCTGCACACTGGCTCTGATACTAAGCTTGAAAACCGAACGCAGCAGGTTGGGGCAGCAACGTTGTTGATGCAGCGTGCACAAACCCACGCTAGTTTCTTAGGTTTCCCCCTCAGTGTGCTGCACCAGAGTCTGAGAGATATGGTGTTGTTACTCAGAAACGTGTGCGCCACAGTTAGCGCCAGACAACAGCAGAAAACTGGAAATGACTGATTAGGAAGTGAGAATAAGCAACAATGGTAGACCCCTCCAAGTTCTAGCTCCCCCCAGCTCTGTAGAGCTTGTTACTCAGTTTCTAAGCCAATCAGAAAAAGGACCTATTTTCTGGCAGGCAGGGTTTTCTCGGTGAACCCTGCCAGACAGCCGACAGCCCAAAACCCGGGCGTCATCCGTTTTGCCTAAAAAGTGGACAATACCATAATACACACGCTGCAAACGCAGTCGTGCAGTCAGAATCACTTAGAAAAATAGCAACAATGAGTTATAGCCGCCTAAACCCAGGCAGCGTCTACGCTAGTCCCCAGTCCCAACAGTGCCTGAATAATATGAAACTTGGACCCTAAGCAGAACATGGTGCTGCAGGTGCAACAACACAGTCAAACCCAGCACTGGCTGCGTGCAGACAGCATATGCAGTGCCAGTGACTGCCAACGGCATGACTGCCGAGGAGGTATACCGATGGAGCTGAGCAGGTTGGAGGGAGGAGGCTCCAACAAGATGCGTGTAGGCCTCAGCGTGCGTCGGCTCCACCAGACGACACTCCAGCAGCGTTGCGTCTCGCCGTCATTCATCTATGAGCCTAATCCCTCCAATGTTGTATACAAGCCGGGAGGAAACAAAAGAGTACAAAGAGAGATGCGTGAAAACCAATAGGTGTTTGGACTTTGAGCTGTCATTTAGTCTTGTGTAGAGAGAGCCTCCTAGCTTGTACTGATGGTTCTCTTGTGGCTACCTTATTCCCTTTGTGATACGTATGGTGCATTCTAGCAGCTCAATTCACTCATACATGTTCGGTAGAGTTTTCTGGGTGGTCGAGACCAGGGTACTTGGTGGGTTGTACTGGTACCTTGGGAGACCCCATAGAAATACACCGCATAGTCTTTGACAAGTGTTGCAATATTTCTGTGGTTGAGACCCGGGTACATGGTGGTTTGTGCCGGCACCTTGGGAGACCCCGCACTGATTGGTATAGTCTTTGTGACCCTTTGACAGATGTGTTTAGTTTGCATTTTTCTGAGACCTGGACACCCTGCTGCCTGTTTCAGTGTCTCGGGAGGCCTAAACTTGCCTAGCCTGTCTAGTCGGTGATGCTGGTGTGTCACCATAGAGTCTGGATACATTTGGGGTAAATTGCATATTTTCCCGTCGGTCGAGACCCGGGCACCCGGTTGACTGTTCCGGTGCCTCAGGTGACCTCCATTGCTGTTTCCATGCTCTGTGACATGCATGTTCCCCGTTCGTGCCTTTTGGTGCGACGGGGATGACGGGGCCTGGTGGGCTAGCCGCCAGTCCCCAGTACATAAGCCTTCAACAGGGCTCATTGTAATCCTCTCCTTAATTCTTAATTCGTTCGTTGCAGACTCAGCCAAATGTTGGTGCTGCATTTCTTCCGCTCACCACCAGAGCTCATGTCTCTTCCAGCATGGGACTGCATGCCCTAGACTCATTTTAGCATGGTATCAGAGCACAGTGGGGCCATGCGAGCAAGAAAGCAGAAGAACAGGTCTGAAACGCAGCTGAGGTGTGCCACGTGGTGCCACGCAGACATAATTGCTCAAGAGTGGCAAACATGTCTGTGACAGAAACACTGATGGCTTCCACCTAACTGGTGGTTAATTGGAGTTTATCGCGCTCTACTGAAGCTGCCATATGGGCGGCACAAACAGCACCACCTATGCGGCAGCAGCGGCTGATCAACGAAACATCATCTTTCGGCAGGAGAGAGTAAGTGGCAGCCGCATGCAAGCAGTGTTGCAGCCGCACGCAAGTGGCGTAGCTGTGGTGTGCAAGCAGCGTGCAGCAGCAGTGCTACGAAGAAAGTAGGATGTAGATGCACCAAGGTGTGCAGCAAAGCAGTGCTCAGCAGCAGCGGTCACATGCACTGCACAGCAGTAGCAGGAGGCCTGCGTAGCGTGCAGCCACTGGCTTTGCATAGTTTGTTCGTTGCGCTCTAGCATCAAGCAGCACCCAGCTGCACAAATCTAGGCAACAGTTCTCAGGCTCCCAAACATCTGTGCACAGCAAACAGCACTAGTCGCAGCTGAATTTTTCTGGAAACGCTGCGAAGCAGCAGCAGCGTGCATTGTGTCGTGCGCAGCAGCAGAAACTGCAGTAGTAGTAACAGGGGCATCTTGCAGTGCGCAACTGCAGTAGTAGCAGCAGCAGCTTGCAGTGTCCTCCCATTCCCTTGCTGCTGCCGCAACACGTGGCAGCAGCATTCTACATGCTCAGCAGTTGCGTTGAGCAGCTTGCAAAAATTGCAGCAGCAGTAGTATCCTTGCGCAGTGTGGCAACACCAGCGCGAGCAGCGAGCAGCAGCAGCAGCGTTGCGCAGTTTGCGTGCCAACTTGCAGCCGCAGCAGCGACAGCACGATTGCAGCAGCCGCTGACGCTCTCCAGCACTCTTTGCTGCACCGTCCCCTCTCTCTCTCTTGCTGTCGATTCTCTCTCCTGCTGTTCCTCACTCGCTCCCACGGTCTCGCTCTCTCGCTTCCCTGCTGATGTCACCATCACTGGTCCACCCCCGTCAGCACCTTGCGGTCATTTTTTCGTTCAGTTTCGGCTACCGAGAAGTGAAACTATATGCGGCTCGGTGACGCCATGTAACACGTTCATGGACATGCATGAACGTGCAGGATCGTGCACTGAAAGACAAATCCGTACGTAGGAATAGACAAATTCCAGCTTGCTGCCGGCGGGTTGACAACAAAGTTCACATGTGGACAAAAACTTACAGAACACCCCCTTTTCCGGCTGTCACTGTGAAGGCCTAGAGAGGTGGTTTCCACACAACTTTGACAACTTGGCTAGAAGATTTTGAAAGACAAAAAGTGTTGACTGCTGCGCAGTGGCAGTCGCTTTCACGACACTTTAAAATTACTTAATTTACAATTCAGACGGGTCGTTATGCGATGCAAGTAAGGAGTAGAAGATTGCGCTCTTTTCCCGTCCGCATGTTCCAAGGGAATTCGGTTGCGACCTGAGGGCGAATCTTTACTGTCTTCACAGTGAATGTTTATTTGTTTTTCATTTCGAATTTTAACCATGATTCTTCACTGCCATAACATCGACTACTCGATACGTTCTGTTGCACAAGCATGAAAACACTCCACATCAGCAGCCAGCTGTCCAGCGTCGAATGAAAAGTAAAAGGAGGTTGCGGAACCCCCTTACATACGCGAGTTGACAGCCCAAAAAAACTGGACTGTCGTGGTTAACCACTAAGACCGTCGAGCCGCACATAGTTTCACTTCTCGGTAGCCAAAACAGAACGAAACACATCTCATCGACAACCTCAACTCGAGGCTGTCGACGGCATTTGCCAGAGGATCTCGCACGAAGCGAAATCCTCTGGCTACACCCACTCTGTCGCGTGGGTGGCCATCCCTACAAAAATCCCTGGCCGAGTTCGAACCAGGAGTTGGGGAGTTGTTAACCGAGGCCACTTGGTTCGGAAACAAAGAAAAACTACCCCGTGTACCCAGTGAACCCGACATAACAGGGAGGGGGGGGGGGTAGAAAGACGTCCTGGTCAGACCAGTACAAAAGATTAGAGAATTCTTATTTTCCTTTTTATACAACAAAGGAAAGGGCTTTTTCTTTCATCCATCCTTTCCTTCTTTTCAGTTTATCTGTGGCCCACAACACTGGTACCGTGCATTTTTTAATTTTTAGCGTTCAACTCTACCTAGAAACAGTTGTAGTCCTTGAGTCAATCCAACTCCCGGCTCTTGTCCCTGGGTTCTTCGCCACCTAGTGACTGCGCTCGCTCCTGTCACACTCGGTAGATCAGCTGGTAGATTACCATCACCTCACACCGTCCCTCTCGGCACGATGTTGCCATGGCCGGGGCCACCTCCTGGCCCCTACCTCACACATGCATTTTCTACCTTACCTACTGATAGTGTTCTGCACTCTCACCCTCCTCATCCGCGACTCTCAGACCCACTGAGACTGTAGCCGGGACCACCTCCACGTGGTCATCCTGACCATGTGCACCCGTGGTCAGTTTCTACACCGCCGGGAAACAATATCTCCCATGCTCACTCCCATCACGGGTTACCTTCTGGCACGATGATCACATCGCCGACTCCACCACCTCACGGTGGTGCTGGCCATTCACTCCTGTGGTTGGTTTCTTCACCACCAGGAGGGAGCGTTCCTTTCACCCTGCCACATCACCAGCCCACCAGCACTTTGACCCGGCCTCTGGCATCACCCTTTCCTGGGTACCCTGGCCAGCTTCCTCTGTGGACGGCTTCTACTTTGACCGGAGCCGGCTCTCTACACGCCTTCGCGTGTCATCAGCCTGACGGCTTGGTGCCCGGACCACCTCCACTCTCTGGTCAGCCTTCTCCGTGGCCCTTTTCGTCACCACGGAGACAGGGCGTTCTTCACGCTCCTCCGCATCCTCCTCTGTCTTCAGGTGCTGATGTATGGCCTCCTACACCACGAAATAGTAATGCTGCTCTCCAGCCGCTCCTGTGGTCGGTCTCTCCACCGTCGGGACACGGCGTTCTCCATATCCACCACCATAACCCTCAGAGGATTGGTCATCTTCTCCCACGGCAGGATCCAGCTCTTCGTGGGTTTTCTTGCCACTTCTGTGGTGATGGACGCCACGGCTGGCGCCAGTGTCACCTGCGCCCCAGTGGGTGGCATCCACCCTGGCTCCAGCATCATGAGTTCCCTCACTCCAGCGCTCTGGCGGTCCTGTACACCGAGCTCCAGAGTCTGCGGCAGATGATGCAGCAGGTCAGTGACCACCTCTTCTCCCATCAGATTGATTCTTCCTATTCCCCGTCGTCCTCATCTTCCTCATCTTATTCTAAGGGACCTTCTCCAGCTGCACTGGACCTTTCTTCTCAGTCCATGGCTACTCTCTCCATCCTACGCTCCACTGGTGTCATGCCCCCTCCCAGTCACTCTCCTGCTTGACGATGCCATCGTCGGCTAGCACGTCATGTTCAACTCGTCTCTGGCACGTCTTCATCTACACGGGCTTCTGTCGTTGCATCGGTTGAGGGGGGTGTGTGCATCCGTCCACCTCGACATCAACTATGCCAGTGAACACCGAGGATCGAGCAGGAGCACCTAGTACTTCATCTGTTGGATTAGGTCTACTAGTAGTAGCAGCATCAGACACATCCATACAGTCTTCATCCACGCTTCCCGCATCCTCTACAGTACCAGCTGTATCAGCTGGTACACTTGCACTTGTTGCACCAGCTGTCCCACCTGTTGCATCACCAGCAGTAGGATCCTCTGTAGATTCTACAGCTTTAGCAGCAATAGCAACATCAAACACATCCACACAGTCTACATCCACGCTTTCCACATCATCCACAGTACCAGCTTCATCCTTTGGTATAGCTACACTTGTTGCACCAGGTGCTCCACCTGTGGCAACACCAGCTGTAACGTCCTCTCCAGCGTCTACATCTTTAATAGGATCAGCAACATCAGTCCTCTAAACATCACCTACTCTACTTATGGCATCATCTACATCAGCTATATCAGCTGCACCAACTATGCCAGCTGCTTCGTCTACTTCATCTACTTGTTCACCATTAGCTACAGCATTGAGGTCATGTGTTGCATCAACAGCTTCATCGGCATCAGCCTCTCCTGTGACACCTGCTTCGCTTACAACACCAGCTTCATCAGTTGTGAAAGCTGCACCACCAGCACCACCTGCTCCATCTACTTCTTCACCAGCAGTCGTAGCATCGGAATCATCTACTACATCCACAGCTTCGTTGACATCAGCCTCTCCTGCATCACCTGCTTCTCTTACAGCACCAGCTGCATCAGCTATGACAGCTGCTCAAGCAGCACCAGCTGCTCCGTCTTCCTCTCTTGTGTTAGATTATTCCTCTACATCGCCTTCACCTGCTGCATCGACACCTCTGTTCGCAACAGGTACTTCAGTAGCGTCAGTGACAGCTGCATCTGCTGTACCCTTTGTAGCAACTGCACAAGCTGTGTCTGGTGCCTCTATAGTGCCTTCATCTTCCACATCAGCTCTGTTCCTTGCACTGGCTGCACCGACCTCATCATCCTCATCAGATGGACCAGCTTTATTGCTGGGGTCGATGTCTTCATCAGGATCGTGTGCATGGACAGTGCCGGTGCCATCAGGATCATCATATGCTCTAGATGCTGCAACAGCTGTATCGTTTGCATCACCTACAGCACCTACATCTTCTGTAGCATCACCCTCTGGGACATCAGCTCTATCAACATCGTCTTCATCACAGACAACCTCGGTTGCATCTGTTGTATCAGCAGCACCAGCTGCATCAGCAGTACCACCTGTACTAGTTGCATCACCTGTATGGACGACATCGACACCATCTCTGGCATCAGCTGCGTCGGCTGCACAATCTCCACCATCAGCATCAGCTGCATCGCCAGCATTAGCCACATTAGCAGCCTCAGCTGCATCAACCGCATCAGTTGTGTCTGCTGTTCCCCCAAATGTCAGTGATTGTGAAGTAGCTGATAGTGACACCATTCTTACGTCTGAGGTCATTGGGGCAGCATTGGAGTCTTGCCCATCTCTGTTAGTGACTGCAGGGTCAGGTCCCTACACCAGGTCGACAGAACCTAGTCATTCTTGTAAGAGATGTCGAGCTGAGGAGGACGAGATTCTCTCCCAGATCAGTGCACAGGCGATCTACGTCGCTACCACTCGAGGGATATTGTCCGGCGATATCCCTCCACCATAGGATGCACCAGGTTACATCTTCACTAGGGACATGGGGAGGAGCGATTACATAGAGATGTCCAGAGAGTGTGAGCTGAGGGATGTAGAGGAGTCGTTGTGTGCACTACAGGATGCGTTGGCCGAGATGTTCATTGAGGGTTGTAGTGGAAGCAACCCAGATGGTTCTGAGTCCAGTTCCATAGCACCCTCAGACAACGCCTCACAGGATGGGGATCCTGATGTAGTGAGCACTGACGACACCTCAGACAACCTTGGAACATCTTTCAGCTCACCCCCATCCTTCTCCTCTACACTTGATCCATCCCTCTTCACCTCTGATTCTTGCACGCCTCCTACCTTAGAGGTTGTCCCGCATCCACGTCCTTCTGATGATCCTTTGCCCCCCCCCCCCCCCCCCCCCCCCCCCCCCCTGGAGAGGGTCCTTGTATCTAGATCCCCCCTTTCTAGTAGTTGAAAGTGTATTGGGATGGTGTATTGGAGAGTTTAGGTTAGAGAGCCTCCTTTTTTTAACTAGTGTATTCTGAGGGATGTGTGGACCTGCCATTACACAAGTCCAAACAAAATTCTTTCCCCCAATACACTCCCCAATACACTCCCCAATACACTTCCCCAAAACACTAAGGGGTTTTGTGAGGGGGAGGGGGGGTCCACTTAAGATCCCATTGTGGCGGAGTCCACTAAACTGCTTGTGTACAGCTTTATAGCTGGTTACACAGACAAAGATAGACGTCGGATGCTTGAAATCGACGGTTTAGGAGTACTTAATGTGGATGTACATTGTCTACCAGATACACTCCCAGCTACACTCCCGCAAGACACACGTCCACATCGAGGGAGGAGGGGGGGTCATTGTATCCAGATCCCCCCATCCCCAGTAGTTAAAAGTGCATTAGGGTGGTGTATTGGGGAGTGTAGATGAGGGAGCCTTCTTATTAAAACTAGTCCATTCGGAGGGAGGTGCGGACCTGCCGTTACACAAGTCCGAAAAAACCTTGTCCTCCCAACACACTCCCCAATACACTTTCCCAATACACTAGGGGGGTTTGCGGGGGGGAGGGGGTGGGGGGGAGAGGGGGAGGGAGAGGGGAGCATCTTTGAGAAAATGGCAACCCTAACCCTATCTGGAATTCACCCTTATTCTTCATATAGATTTTTATCAAAGGAAACAAGGCGTTTCAGAACACACACTTTATGTAAGAGGAATACGACAGACAAAACAATGGATACATAATTCAAGGAACATATGTAGGCTTCCTACGAAAAATCACAATGCATGAAATTTCCTTTTGAACCACACAAATTCAATTCAGAATCATGGACTGAACATTTTGACTTCCACTAAAGACCTAGTGTTAAAAGAAGTGAACATCTCGATGTAAGCTTCTGGGGACTATACTTGAACATGTTGCATTATACACAGGTATCGTAGTGTATTGAAAGGGGATGATTAACCATAACTTGAGGGATCTGAGAGAACCGTTTGGCGGCGAGCCGGGCCTTCTACCAGCTGACCATGCCGTTGGGTTAAAGCTTTCGGCAAAGAACCCAGCAAGCTGAGACAGCCTTATGGCCGGCTGGGAGGTTGACAAGCTCAAAGAAATCATGTTCCTGAAGGGCACTCAGTTCCTCCTGCATCGCCTTCTCCCAGAGATTGGCATTAGCCACCTCACAAGCCTTCCGTACTATGGTGGGCTCTGGTGGAAGTGTGAAAAGTCCAATTATGACGAAACATGCAATGACATAGCCTGAAAATGAAGCCTCAAGAGTAACGTGGAATTCACGTGTAAATAGGGCATATCCCACAGCTGAGCTGGTATGGACGACATTGACAACAGGACCAAGTGCATCGAGACCAGTGGGTCTTATCAATGACCGAGCCATGGATTATGATGTACTGGAGCGTGTTCAGTGGTGGGAGGTCTCAATGGCTTGAGTAATTGACCGTTGGGGGAGGGAACGGAGTCTCACACCGTGTGTGTATATATGAAGAATGGCGGCAGAGGCCTGAGACTCAGGACATGGCTCTGAGGTGTTTGCAAGTGCAGTATTGGGCGGCTCAGGGGTAGAAGGTGAACGGGAGAGAGAGTGTGATGAGGAATGTATTGGGAAACTGGTGGATGTGGACGCTGGCTTAGAGACTGTTGGAGTACATGCAGATGTGCAATGAGCGAGGGGGAAAGGCGGACATAGAGATAGAATAATTGTGCAAATCACCATCAAATTAATCGACCAGTGATGACTGTGGAGAGGATTGTAGAGAGGAATGTTGAGAGGACTGTGACATGCAAAGCTGATGGAGTACCCCGAGACTGGAGGCAGACACAGACCCACTCCCCCTAAGGCGACAGAGCAAGGAAAGAGAGGGAGATGATACAACATGAGACCGGTCATGAGGATAAACATTCTCAAGGAAGAGAGCGTCATGGGACTCAATGACAAAACAACGGTCAACATCCCAGAATCGCCAAGCCTTGAGCAAGGCATATGCATGAATAAAGGTGAAGGGACGAGCCCGAGGACTGAGTTTGCTATCACGAAGGTCATCCGGCAGCCAAACAGCGGCGACACAGTCCCAGACATGTGCAAGGTGCAAGTCAGCACGATGACCAAACCAACGCTCAAGCAGAGTGACATGAAAAGGAAGCGGACCGTGAAGGACACGGTTCTAGACCCATGTCATGTAATCCTTGGCCTTGAAGGAGAAGAGAGGAGGAAGGTGCAAGGTAGGAAGGAGAGTGGAGAAAGAGTATGGTTCTAGCACGCAGATACACCATCCTATTGGGATGTGTAGGGATCCAACGGCTCCATGCACACCCCATGAGAGGTCAAGAAGCGGGCGGTGGGTCCCATGAACTCGCCGCCATGGTTACAACAAAAATCATGAAGACGACGACCACATGCGAGTTCAACCTAGGAGAGCCACAGCAAAGTCAAGAGGGGAAAAATGTCACTCTTTTGTCGAAGGGAAAAGAACCAGCACATGCGAGAATAGTCGTCAGTGAGGCAAAGGATAAAGCGACCAACTCTACCCAGGGTGTCAGGAGGAAGTGGACCCATGATGTCATCATGTAGAAGATTGAGCGGGTGAGAAGTGTGTCTGTCAGAAGTAGAAAAAGGGGACCGATGCATCTTGCCTTTAGCGAAGTCAAGGAAGCCAGCCGCATGGGGAGTGGGGAACGAAGAGGCGTCAAGACAAAGAGCAGGCTGGTGGCAAAGTAAGCTGTCAATAGAATTTGTGTGAATGTGACAGGCAACGATGCAAGAGCTGTACGTGCTCAGGGAAGAGAGGTGAGAGACATGAACAAGCGTAACAATGGCAGGGTAGATGCGAAGGAAAGAACATGGAAGAGGGGAGCACAGTGTGTGCCGCAAAGCAAGACATGGCCATTTTTATAATGACACACAGATGCAATGCCGTGGCTGCAGGAGAAGTCCATGCTTTGGTCGTTGAGAGTCGTAACAGAGAGAAAACTGAGCTCCAGAGAGGGAACGTATAGCACATCAGGGAGAAATAGCTCCTCCCAGGGCCCACAAAGAAAACCACACTGATGCCTTGGACTGGCAGAAGTTGTCCGTAGCCGGTGCAAACAAAGCGAACAGAGCCAACAGGATCTAGGTAGACGAAGGACAAGCGGGGGGACATCATGTGATTGGTTGCTCCGGATTCAAGGATCCAGAACTCCCGGCCAAGCGCACAGAGGAAGGGACATGACTAATAGCCACAAGTGTGGTACAAGGCTTGAGCTGCTGGCCACAAGTTGCGAGACAATGAGCCAGGCAAAACGGACTGCCAATCCTCAATCCACGGAACGTCAACAGGCAGACTCCCAGGTTGACGTAGAGTCAAAAAGTGCACCGTCAGACTCACACGCAAGTGACCGCAAACTTGAAAATGCACTCTCACCTCCCTGATCACGAAGGTGGTGCTGATGGACAACATGAGAGAGGGCTGCGTCTAGCTGACGGGCATCCTCCGGTGTGTCAGAAGTGATGACGAAGGGTAAGACATCGGGGGCAGTTCAGTGGGACTGGCCGAGGTAGTCGATGTAGAGGCACGACCACTAGAATACCGTGTCTAGTGGACGTGCATCGCAGACGCAAGGGATGCATCATGGGGATGAGCAGGGAACTTAGGGGAAGTGTGTCCAAGAGCGCCACATTTCCAGCACGTAACTGTGCCAGCGGAGGAAGACAAAGGTGAGGAGCTGATGGAGCTCTTACCTCCCCCATTTCCACCTTGCCCACCAGGCTGCTGCCCATCCGAAGAGTTGTTTTTGCCTTTTCCGCGACCCCAACAAGTGCCCTGAGTAGCAAGAGAGGTGGCTGACGTGGAAGAGGAAGTGGAAGGAGGCGTTCGAAGGAGTGTGCACGACCGTGGCTGCAACGCGGGCAACATGGTGGATGTGTTTGTTTGCAGGGCGCTCCACCAGCCGGTGAGGTTCTGTGTACCATGAACTTCCAAAGGGCAAAAAGCCAGGAGGGGCATCTGCGGGAACGGGCTCTGCAGCGCGGTGCTCAATCTCAGAGGCTCTAACCTCTCTGAAGATGTTAAAGAGCTCAGGGATGAGGCTGTTGACGACGGAGAGAACTACTTGGAAATGGATGGAGGCTGCCTTTTCAAGATCGTGTAGGAAACAAAGACTACAAGCCCAGTAGGCATGAGCTGTCTCATCAGTATGCATGGAAAACATGTTGAATTGGCCAGTAAGCACGCTCTATGCTACGTGTCCCATTACTGTGGTGTGGTGCTTGATGAGTGCATAGGTGCAGCATTTGGGTTTGCAAGTGTGCGAGGTGCGGTGTCAGCATTGTCGGACCCAATCTCATCAGTGAGATCGTTAGGTCCTCCCCTGATGAGGGTACAAACAGCTCTGGCTACTTTTGATTCAATGGGGACAAAGGGAGGGTTAACAGCCGGATCGGGTGCATGATAGTATTTCCAGAGCTGCTCATCCTGTTCTCACGCGCTGAAGCGTATTTCCCAAGACAAGAACGTGATGTTGGGAGTGAGGTACAGAGGCGACTTGCTAAAGTCGCTTTGGCGCCATGGAAGCAATGCAAGGGCTTTGGCTGCATCTGCGCCAGCAACGGCGGCGGCTGCTATGGGATCAGAATGAACGGCACCAGGTGTGGTCGATGCGGAAGCAGGTAAATTGGAGAATGTAGTGGCAATGCCAGCAGCAGTGGATGCAGGGGGAATGACGCACTGTGTACGCTTCATGCAATTGAGGACCAAGTCAGCGATGTGGTCAGCAAAAGTTTCCTTATCATCTTGCTCACAACACAGTATTTCTTCCACTATGCACTGTGCAATGAGAGCCACTTGTAAAGTAGTGCGCTCGTGCTGCAACTCTTCTTGCTCATCATCAGCCAGCATTGTTGAACGATAGTGCTCTGATGATTTTTTTTTAAACAGTTTCCGTTCCCCCAGTGGGCATCGGGAAATATAAGAGAGTGTCGGCTGAATGCTGTGCTGCAATGCAACAGAGCTGGATGTACAAAAAGCCAACGTAAGTCAAGCCACAGGAGAGAGGCTGAAGAGAAATTCCAAGCTCACCAGGCCAAGGGGAAAAATGAGAAGAAGGAAGGTAGTGCGGCTGTGGCTGACTCTACAACGACTGCCATAGTAGATGATGCCGACACAAGAAGGTGGATAGCCCCAGCGAGAGCTACAGAAGTGAGAGTGGAAGCTGCGGCCGCTGTGGAGACAAGCATGAGAATGTGGGGCCTGACCCCAGATGCCAATGGGACGGAGAAGGGCCGGAACGTTGATGTGTTAATAGAATTCACAGCAGCACTGGAGAGTTTTGGAGCGGAGGTTGCTGGTGCAGATGCCATCGTGCCTGATGTGCAGCAGCAACCTGAGTGGCGATGTTAATTTCTGCCACGGCAAGAGGCCCCTGATCTACTGCGGAAGTGGTGTATACTTCCACAGCTCTTCCAGCAGCTGTACTGGTAGGTGCACGAGCTGCTCGTGTTGTAGCAGGGAATGTGGAGGCAATAGTTGCACTGGAGATCAGAGCTGCCTCTAGAATAGACAGAATGTCAGATAGAGAAGGTGAGGCTGAATTTGAAGCAGAGGCAACAGGGGAAGGGATAGAGCGATGGGCTGACGACCTACATATGGCAGATGCAGCTGGTTGTGCTTCCTGATTAGGAGAAGCTCGTGTACTCTGCACGCTAGTTCCACAGGCAATGAGTGTGCTCACAGGAGATTGGAGCGTGCGTTGATCTAGTGGAGGCACCATGGCCAGATGTTCTATGGTGTCGGAGTGTCATCTAAGGCCAACAGGCAGTGGCCGTGGCCTCTTGCTCATACCACTCTTTAGGATCGAAGTCTTTCTTGGGGTAGTAGCCAGGATCCTGGCGACGTACGCACAACCACTACTCTCGCTAAGCTCTTTGTCTTCAGTGAGGACATGCACACGAGTGAAGGAAGGCGATGTCAGCACAGGCTTGGTATCCGGCGGAGAAGCCAGGATGGTGACGGCTCAGCTGCCTCTTGAGGCAACTGAAAATTTATTCTTGCTGTTGGCACCATCCTTGTGAGATGATGAGGGCAGACGAGTTTGCCAATACACCAGAGGGGCAGTCATCAAGCAGAAATTCTGAGTAGTACCTAGAGAAAGCAGAGCTGCAGCCTGCAAGGCGAGGGTGCAGCAAGGCGGGGTTGGAATGTGGCTGCTTAGAGCTGAAAGTTGTCGCAGCAGCTGAGACCTAGGCTGCAGCTGAGCAACACATAGGACGCGGCTGCCCTACGTCTCAGCCAAGTGCATGGGGTGACAACCCCCACAGGTTGTCGGCCGGTGTTGGTACGGGCGAGGGGCAGGGCAACACACATTGCTGCATTGCCGGTTGTGGCCTTTCTGCAGTTGCTTTGGACGGTGACTGCGGTTGACCCAATGCCTAGAATCTGCAAGGACTGCAGCTGCTGCCGAATCAATGTCTCAGGCCAACAAGAGTGCTGGATGAGGATGCGTGAGCAGGAAGAAAACTGCTGAAATAGTGCTAGGGTGTTGCCGCTGCCAAGTCAGTGGCATGGTTCTAGAGGCAACACGATGTCTCAGGCCAACGAGAATGTTGGATGAGGGTGCAGGTGCAATGGTGCAACTGCGGAGGCAGGAAGGACGAGGTCCTTTTGTGACGAGCGCAAGTTCAAGTGCAGCAAGACAGCTGCTGCGAACGTCACAACATGCACCTAGTCAGCGGGCCTGGTCCAGGGTCCGATGCAAAAGAAGCAGTGCAGGAGGTACGAGCCTCCCTACCCTGATACCAGTCGGTGGTGACGCGTGCTAGCAAAAACTAGTTGACATGCATGTGAAGGGTGTTAGGTATGAGGCCATGGAATGGAGCAGTCGGAGTCCTCAGTTACGTAGAAGGTGAATAAACTGGAACGAGTGAGTGAGTCACTGGATAGTGAGGTGATACACACCGATTGGCTGAGCCATTCACATGAGGCAATCGATGTAGGGCCTGGACACCACCCAGGGATCGAACCTGACCAAGAAGCAAGCAAGATTTTTGTGGTTTCTCACATGCTGGGATAATCCAGTCGTGTGGTCTTGGAGGATCAGCAACCTGGCATCACCTGATTGTTTCATGCATGACTGAAACACTCAAACTTCATCGACTAGGAGCGTATGTGGATGCATGCTCTCCTGCGTGCTCCAAGCCATGCTTTGAGAAAACCAAGCATGTTGAATGTGATCACTGCAGTCAATCTCTTCATACATCCAGGATGGGTGCTGTGGCCGCTGCGTCTGCACTTGGCTGAAGAACCAGCACTGTGTGCTCCATGAGATGTATACCGGCGTTGCACCCGAGAGCTTTGAACCAGATCAATCTCTTGAAGTGATAGTGTGTGTGTGTGTGTGTGTGTGTGTGTGTGTGTGTGTGTGTGTGTGTGTGTGTGTGTGTGTGTGTGTGTGTGTGTGTGTGTGTGTGTGTGTGTGTGTGTGTGTGTGTGTGTATGTGTGTGTGTGTGTGTGTGTGTGTGTGTGTGTGCGTGTGTGTGTGTGTGTGTGTGTGTGTGTGT
>SZWC01001720.1:61099-73890 GCA_023375785.1 Penium margaritaceum | reverse complement strand
GGGAGTGTCTATGGTAAGTGTATCTGATGGACACGTAAAAAATACACTAAGTGTATTGTACACTTAGTGTATTCAAGTATCGGTTGTCCAATACACTCCCCAGCTACACCACCCCAATACACTCGCCACTTCGGGGGGGGGGGGGATGTCACCGACGATGGATTCTGCAGCAATGGTAAATGTATGCTTGTTTCGAAGGTTGTTTACTTTTGTATTCGGCAATACAGAAAGTAAATACCCAATTTACAGAGATAACCAATCAGAAATTATGAAGACATAAATACGTCTACTATACATCAACACTGCAATATCATATTACATTTTTGTCCTAGCTAAATAATTGAACTAGTTTTAACACGGCATACGTATCAGATACATAACTTTCCAAGTGAATGGAATATGAATACCCTTCTAGGCAACTTCATGGAAATTTCCCTATAGTCCATACCTAGTACACTAGATGTGCTGTGTATAAAAAGCCCTCGATTAACCATACCTCGGATGCGGTTCGCTCAATGCGAGTGGACAACTGTATGCCGGAAGTGTTCGCCTTTGAGGGCATGGATCTGGAACCGGATCCCTCACGGCCCCCTCCCGAACACACACACCCTGTACCAACTGTGGTATGGGCATCGTGCCGACCACCGGCTCACACGTGTTTGGGGATCCCTTGCCTGCATCTGGTTCACACTAGAACAGCAAGGGTCCAAGTTCTCCCCTCACAGTCGCGTCTGCGCATTTGTTGACATCACTCCCCGCTCCAAGGCCTGGCGCTTCTGGGACCCCAGTCGGCGGCGCATTGTCGAGTCCTGAGACGCGCTGTTATTTGAGCGCCTCTCCTTTCGTGATCTACCCGTCGGTGGAGCCCCGCAATCACATTCCACTGGGTGTGATGCGGTCCCTCACGCGGGAGGGGGTGGGCTGACCGATGATGCTGTACCGGTCATCCTGGACGTTACTGGTCCGTCCCATCCACCAGCTGACTCGCCTGTGATGTCCACATCACCTACGCTGTCTCCACCGTCTCTCTTGCCTATGTCCCTTGGGTCATCATCTCCTCCTATCTTCTCGGCACCTGCGTCACCTGCTGAGTCCCTTGTGCCACCCACGTCATCCGCACCTGCATCACCGGCAGAGGCCCCTTTGTCACCACTTGTGTTGCCTGTGCGACCAGACGAGTCGCATGGGTCATCGCATGTCGACACACCAGCACCACCAGATGCGTCGCCAGTCGCGTCGATGCCGGAGGCATGTCCACCTCCTGTCCCAGCTGCATCATCACCAGAGCCATACCGACGACGTGAGGGCGGGTGCCTTGGCCTACGTCCTACTCGTAGCATGCACAGTGGGGACCCCGACACGAGGGTCCTAGGCCTCAGTGCACAGGTTCTTACCAAATTCCACTCTGGCTGTGATACAGGCCTCACGCTCCTTGCTCACGAGCATCGATTTGTAGTTGACTCCGCAGAGGCTACGATCATAGTTGGCCCTCCATTTATGGCCTGTGTTTTGGCCACACGTAGCGGAGCTGAGATGGAACCAGACCCCATTGTAGTGGGAGTGACGCCAGAACCCAGCACACTACGTCAGGCCCTGGCCGGTCCCGAGGCTGAGCTAGCGGCCATCGATGAACATGGAGTTTACAACCTTGTAGACCTGCCGCGTGGACGAAAGGCTATTCATGCCAAGTGGGTCTTACGGAAGAAGCTTAAGCCAGACAACTCGGTCGACCGCTACAAAGTGCGAGTGACTGCGATTCTCTCAGGTGGAAGGGATTGACTTTACTAACACCTTCGCACCTGTTGGACGCACGACCACGGTCTCAGGCCTGCTGTCCAAGGTAGCCCAACAGGACTGGGAACTACACCAGATGGATGTCAACAACACATTTCTGCATGGAAAGCTGGACGAAGAGATCTACATGGCCCAACCCCCAGGGTTCAAGGATGACAGTGGCCGGGTGTGGCGGCTACGGAAGGCATTGCACAGCCTGAAGTAGTTGCTTAGGTGCTAGAACAAAAGGATCACCAGCACGCTCCTATGATTCGACTATGTCCAGAGCGTGGGGGACCCATCGCTCTTTCTCTCCCGGACTCCTACGCCACTCACGGCCATTCTGTTCTACGATGACGATCTTTTGATCGCTTCGCCCGATTTGAAGGCTGTCGAGGTAGCCAAGGGAGTGTTGCAGTCGACATACAAAATGAAAGACCTGGGAGAGGCTGCAGTGTTTCTAGGCATGCACATCGTGCGTGATCGCGCTCGGCGGACACTCCTCATCCATCAGGAGCGGTACACTCTCTCTCTGGGGGAGTGTTTTGCCGAGCTACTTAGTGGCGTGCGCACGGCGTCGACAACGATCACCCCTGACGGCGAAGACGCTCTGAAGGTCTCTGATCCAGCAGAGCTGGGGGAGCTAGTCAACGTGACCCTGTACTTGCGAGTCATTGGCTCGCTCATGTACTTGGCCACGACGACACGTCCCGACAAAGCCTTCATTGTCAACCTGCTTACGCAGTTCTCATGGGCACCACACAGGCGGGTTTTCGAGGCTGAAGTCCAGTGCATGCGGTACGTCATGTCCACCGCCCGCATCGGACTTCACTACCATGTGCAGGCCTCCGTGGTCCTCGACGGGTACACAGACAGTGACTGGGCATGGAGTCCAGAAGGCAAGAGTCGCACTAGCAATGTCTTCCTCATTGGAGGAACTGTCGTCTCGTGGCGCAGCAGCAAGCAGGGCTTCATCGCTCACAGCACCTTTGAAGCAGAGTATGTAGCTCTGGGTGCGGGCGCGACCGAGAGCGTGTGGTTAGTGCGTCTGTTGCTTGAATTGTGTAAGTCCATGCCCCCTATTGTGCTTTGGTGTGACAATGAGAGCGCATAGGCCATCACAGAGAACTCCGGTGTGTTCCACGCACACACGAAGCACATCAACGTCGAGTACCATTACATCCGAGATCTGCAAGATCGAGGTGAGATTCAGGTCATGTGGGTCGCCACCGACTTGTAACGGGCTGATTTATTGACAAAGGCCATCAACCGTCCGAATTTTCTTGCGGCTGTACGTTCAGTGGGATTGCACCCTGCCTGTGTTGTCGACTGACTTATGCTCTTGTGCTATATCCATTGTCATTCACCATTGTTGTGCTTGTGCCGTTATTTGCATCAGTGGTGTTGTGCCCGTGGACGTCTTCGCCACGTGGTCATTGGGGAGTGATGTTGTGTACATAGCTTACTGTAACCTCTCGGCTCACATCCATTACCTTGCAAACCCTTGATGAGACAAAGGACACTGAAGACTGGGGAAGCAGACGCAAGTCCGGCAGCTGCCGAGCAGCTGCAACCAGCCACCGGATACGCACCCACCTTCACCGTGTGTGCTGGCTTCATTGCTTGAGTACTTGTACTTTGTTGGAAGAGAATCCACTTCTGTACTTGTATACATTTGAACCGTGATGGTTTGGTGACCTAGTTTAGTGCTTATCGTGAACCAGTGGTAGTTTGTGTTGGTTTTTGTGCATCTCTCATTGTACCCTGTTGTGTCCTCGCGGCTTGTGTACATCGGTGTGCAGATGACTGACGGCGAGACTCGACGCTGCTGGAGTGTCGCTCGGTGGAGCCGACGCGCGCTGAGACCCACTCACCATTCGATGGAGCCTCCTCCCTCCAGCGATGCACTCAGCTCCATCAGCAGGCCTCCTCGGTGGTCGGGCCGCCGGCGGTTACTGCCATTGCAGATGCTGTCTGCATGCACTTAGTGCTGTGTCTAGCTGTAGCATTGGGTCTGCAGCGTCATGTAGTACCTAGGGTCCATGTCTCCTGTTGTGTGGCCCTGTTTGGCATCACTCACTGTCGTAGGCACTGCCTGGGTTCGGACAGGCATAACTATTTGCTGCTATTTTTCTAGCTGATTCTGACCACACGATTGTGTTCGCAGTGTCAGCCTTATGGTTCGCTCCAGTTTTCAGGCAAAACGGACGACGCCAGGGTTTTGGGCTGTCGGGCGTCTGGTAGGGCTCACCGAGAAAACCCTGCCTGCCAGAAAATAGGACGGACTATTCTCTGATTGGCTGGTTAGCTGAGTAACAAGTTCTACACTAGTGGGGGGGAGCTAGAACTTGGAGGGGTCTCCCATTGTTGCTCATTCTTCATTCCTAATCAGTCATTTTCAGTTTTTAGCTGCTTTCTGGCGCTAACACTGGCGCACGCGTTTCTGAATAATAAACCTAGAGCTTCCAGACTTCGACTCTAGAGCAGCAGACTGAGGGGGCAGCAGACTTAAGCAACGAGCGTGGAAGCTCGCAAGCTGCATCAACAACGCTGCTGCCCCAACCTGCTACCTAGGATTTCCACCTTGGTATCAGAGCCAGAGCGTAGCAGCAGCAGTAGAAGACTGGCGTATAGGTGCCAGACAACGCCGGCGGACCCCCATATGCGCCAGTGCAGGGGAAATGCTGCTGGAATTTTTCCGGCAGCATTGACCCGCCTGGTGGCGGCATTCTGTGCCGTGGTTGCAGCAACTGCCTTAGCTGCTAGAGCAGCCACAACAGACGTAGCACCCCGTAGCAAGAGCAGTTGTTGTTGCAATTGCAGCCACAGCCGCAGCAGCAGCAGCAACAGCCACACCAGCAGCAGCAGCAGCCGCCGTAGTAGCTGCAGCAGCAGCAGTAGCACCATGCACCAACAGCAGCAGCAGCAGCAGCAACAGCAGCAGTAGCAGCAGCAATAGCAGCAACAGCAGCAGCAGCTGCAGCAGTAGCGACAACAACAATAGCAGCTGTAGCAACGACCCCAACAACCGCCGTTATTGTCAACAGCATCCCGCTGCTGACGTCACTGCTGATGTCACTACAGACGTCATCAACATACAAAAAAAGGGGGGAAAGGGAAGGGGGAAGAAAACCTAAGGGTGGGCAGGACGTCCACCTCCCTAAGCTGACATCACTGCTGACATCAGCGATGCAAGAAAAAACCAAGGGGCTCCAAACCATGGCTGGCAGCCCCACTTGGGAGGGGTCCTCCTCTGTTGGGGGGACCCCCAGCCCCCCTTTCTTACAACGGCTGCAGCAGCAGCAGCAGCAGCAATAGAAGTAGCAGAAGCAACAACAGCAGAAGCAGCACCAGCAGCAGTAGAAGCAGCAGCAGCAGCAGCAACGGCAGCAGCAGCAGCCCTCTGGCGTCATTGGCGGCAACCCTGACCCCCTCTCTTCTCTTCAGCAACAACTCGCCACCTTGACGCAACAGCTTGCGGCGTTGCAGCCATTGGCCTCTCAGACTACCACTAGTGCTCCGCCATCATTCATCCCTTCAGGCCACGCCAGCCCAGCTGTGTCTGCTGCTACGCACTACCTGGGCACAGTAGTAGACTCAGCGCCAGTGGCAGATAGTATCCTCCGTCCTTGGCCCCACTCTGGACGCCGGCCGTTGGCAAAAGGACTTTGAAACGTTGCCGCCGCCGCTTCAGGCCGGCGAGCAGTTTCGGAGCTGGGAGCTCAGCTTCCGGATCTAGGCGCAGGGTGAGGGCCTGTGGGCATACTACACCCTCCCGTATGACCCCACCCTGGCCGATCAGTTGTATGACGCTGGTCGTGCCGTGTGTGCTCTAATTCCTGTGGTCCCTCCGTCTTCCCGCCTCGCCCTCGAGCCCTTCCTCGGAGACTTCACCGGTGGCGCCACCCCAGACCCCACAGCCGCGTGGCACGTCCTCACTCGTCCCCATCGCCTGTCCAGCGAGGCTGAGACCAGCCGCCTACTGCGGGAGTTCAACTCCCTGGACATGGGGGAGATCGAGACGGTCACCTCCTGCTGGCAACGGGCGGAGGACATCCTTCGTCCCCTCGGGACCTCTGCCCTACCTCCTCTGGCCGCGTTCCTCACCATCAAGCGTGGTGTCACCGACGCGTACGCAGACGTCTTCGTCCATTACTCTCACGACATCCTCTCCACCATGGTGGCCTAGGGCACCCTCATGCCCTGGGCATACGAGCTCTTCCTCCGCATTTAGGAAGCTCGTCTGGAGTCCCGACTCTGACGTACGGAAGCTCGCACCTCTCCTTCAGTCGCCTCCGTGGCCGTCGCCTCCCCCGCCGCAGCTACCTCATCGTCGTCGGGGAAGAAGAAGTGTCGGAACAAGAAAGGCAAGGGTCGGCAACAACAGCAGCAGCAGTCGTCGAACAGGTCCAGCGGTGGAGGCTTGGTTTGCACAACTGTGGCCAGCCCGGGCACGGGTGGTACACGTGCCCCCTACCGACGGATGAGGCGCACGTCATCGCCAACATGCGTCGCCAGCGGGAGCGCCGTCTCGCCTCTACCGCCGTAGTTGTCGCCAGCTCTTACACCTTGGCCTGTCCAGCTGCTCCACCAATCTGATCGCTTCACCAGTCCAGTCGATACCAGCGCCGCATCCGCACCATTCGCAACCGTCATCGCCTCTGTTTCCTTCACCGGCACAGTCCTCCTCCTATCCAGGCTGTGGCGCCGTCACGCCGCACTCTGTCTACACTCCCGGGCCGTCCTTTTGTAAGCATCAGCTGTAGTGATTCATCGCGCTCCAGCTCGGCCTGCCTCGCCCTCCTCCCCAGGGAAGTGCGAGTTGCATCACCTCTTGCTCTCATGCCCAGTCCTGCATGACTGAGACTTAGCTACGGTCGTGTCTCATTTCCTCGTCTGTCTTGTTGTCTCCCATGGTCTCCTCTACCCCTTTCCATGACGATGTTGCGTGGCTTGACGATTGGCAGTCTCGGTTCGCGCCTCCTTCCACCGCGTCCGCGTCCCTTGCTTGCTACCATGTGACCGTTAACGATCTGGCGACCCCGGTCCAGGACCCTGCCGAGACCTGGATCATCGACTCCGGGGCCACGCATAACATGACGGCCTCTCATGAGGCCTTTAGTATGCTTGGTCCTGTAGGCAATGTCTCCGATGTCCGAACGGGCTCCGGACAGGTGTTGCCTGTCCGTGGTGTTGGCGTCGTTCGTTTCCGTGGTCCTGCCGGTGACGTCTTTCTGACCGATGCCCTTTTCGTCCCTAGTCTCGAGCTCGGTCTCCTGTCCGTCACTGCCCTTGACTGCATGAGCATGGAAGTTGTGCATTCGCATGGTGTTGGCACTATGTCGTTTCGTCCGTATGGTCTTGTGGTCCTTCACGCCAGCGCCCGAGGCAACCTGTGCCATGTACCTCACCTCTCCTCCTCTCCTTCCGTCTTCTCCCCGTCGGCCGCCACAGGCCATGTGTTTGTCACAAGTACGCTTTCTCCTCAGCACACCCGCCTCTTGCACCGCCATCTTTGTCACGTCCACTCTGTCGCCGTAGACAGCACGCTCCGCACACAGCCAGCCAAGGGCCTTGACCCGGAGACTTTCCCCCTTCCATGCCCCACTGAGTGCATTGATTGCGCTCAGGGGAAGATGCACTGGTCCACGTACCCTTTTTCTTCCTTTCATGCGTCTGCACCTTTCGATCTTGTCCATTCGGACGTCATGGACCCACTCCCCACCGAGTCCGTCGGTGAGCATGGCCGCTATGTCCTCACCCTCACTAACGAATATTCTCGCTACCACTGGGTCTTCTGCCTTCGGCAAAAGAGCAATGTCGCCAAAGCCATCCAGGACTGGCTTGTCCTTGCGGAGCACGAGTTCGGCCACTCTCTTCGCCGCTTTCGCTCCGATCGCGGTGGCGAGTACATGGGTGAGGCCACGACCTTTCTCGCCTCACGCGGGATCCACCATGAGACATCCGCGCCCTACACACCCGTCCAGAACGGTGTCCCCGAACGGTGGAACCGTACCATGGCTGACGCCGTCCGCACCATGCGGGTCGAGTCCGGTCTCTCGGATGGCTTCTTTTTTGAAGCCATGGCCTACATGACCTGTGTCTGGAACCGGATTCCCCACGGTCCCCTTCCCCGCCAGTCCATGCCATACCAGCATTGGTGCAGTCAGCGAGCTGACCTCCACCCGGCTCGCGTCTGGGGCTGTGTGGCCATTGTGTGGCTGCCCGTTCCGCAGCAGGGCGGCAAGCTTGCCCCCCACGGACGTCCCTGCACCTTCCTCGGTGTCTCTCGTCAGTCCAAGGCCTGGCGCTTCTGGGATCCCTCCTGGCACTGCATTGTCGACTCCCAAAATTCCCTCTTCCTTAAGGACCTGTTTCCTCACAGCCTCATTCGCTCCGGCCCGTCCGTGTCTATCCCGTCGCGAGGGGGAGTGGTGAGTCCATCCTCCGTCCTGCCGCTTCCGGGTGACACATCCCTCAGTCCCTGTGAGCCGGCAGCCCCAGTCGCGTCTGCTGGTCCCTCCAGGCCGGCAGCCCCAGTTGCGTCCGCTGGTCCCTCCAGGCCGGCAGCTCCAGTCGCATCCGCTGGTCCCTCCGGGCCATTAGCCCCAGTCGCTTCTGCTGGTCCCTTTGGGCCGACAGCCCCAGTTGCGTCTGCTGGTCCCTCCGGGTCAGCAGCCCCAGTCGCGTCCGCTGGTCCCTCCGGGCCAGCAGCCCCAATCGCGTTTGCTGGTCCCTCCGGGCTGGCAGCCCCAATTTCTTCCGCAGGTACCTCCGGACCGGCAGCCCCAGTCGCATCCGCTGGTCCCACCGGGCCGGCAGCCCCAGTCACGTCCGCCGGTCCCTCCGGGCCGGCAGTCCCAGTTGCGTCCGCTGGTCCCTCCGAGCCGACAGCCCCAGTCTCATCCACCGGTCCCTCCGGGCCGGTAGTCCCAGTTGCGTCCGCTCGTCTCTCCAGACCGACAGTCCTAGTTGCATCCGTTGGCCCCTCCGGGCCAGCAGCTCCAGTCGCGTCCACTGGCCCCTCCAAGCCAACAGCCCCGGTTGCATCCGCTGGCCCCTCCGGGCAAGCAACCCTGTCCGCCTCCATTGGCCCGTCAGACTCAGTGCCATCGCCTGCCCTGCCTCGCTACACACGTGGTCAGGCGTCAGCCTCCGACCCAGGCCGTGAGCACGCAGACCGTCTCACCGCGCTCCGTGGCGCCTCGACCCCCCGTGGCCCCACGTGTCTCCTCCACTCCCACGGTCGTGAGTGGAGAATTTGGCACCAAGGCCCTCCGCTTGACCACCTCGGCCATCATTGGAGACCTTCACCTGGGCTCCGCACTGGGCTACGTCATGCTTCATCACGAGCATCGGCACGCTGTCGTGGCTGCACTCGCGCGCATCCCACCTGGGGCTCGAGATGCACACGCGCTCTCAGTCCACTCCACAGCGCGCCCGGAGGACCCAGCCATCCTACGCGAGGCACGAGCCTCTCCTGAGGCCGCACACTGGGATGCTGCCTGCACCGATGAGCTCGCTGCTATCCCACATCACCACGTGTATGACCTCGTCAACCTTCCTCCAGGTTCTTAAGGCCATCGACGCCAAGTGGGTCTTTCAGCGCAAGTGGAAGCTCGACGGGTCCTTGGACAAGTACAAGGCCCGCCTTGCAGCCAAGGGGTTTGCCCAGATTCCTGGGGTCGACTACGACCAGATCCTTGCCCCAGTCCGGGCGCTCTTCAGCCTGGTCGCCCAGCATGGGTGGGAGCTGCATCAGATGGATGTGAGTAACGCTTTTCTCCATGGTTCATTGGAGGGTGAGGAGCTCTACATGGTGTAGCCCCAAAGCTTCGACGATGGCACTCGGAGAGTCCGGCGACTGCGTAAGGCCCTCCATGGCCTGAAGCAGTCGCCTTGATGCTGGAACTCAGAGATCAGCAGCACGCTCCTTAGTGGCAGGCTCCAACGCAGCACCGCTGAACCCGCACTGTTTGTCAGTCCGCGAGGCCAGACTTTCGCCGTTGTTCTGGTCTACGTCGACGATCTCCTCATTGCGTCCCCAGACACGGCTGCCATCCAGCGTGTCAAGGACTTGCTGCACGCCGCCTACCAGATGAAGGATCTCGGATCTGCCACAGTCGTTCTGGGCATGGAGCTCGAGCATGATCGCTCCCAGGGTGTCCTGCACATCCACCAGGCCGCCTATTTGTAGACTCTGTCCACCTGCTTTGCGGAGGACCTGCCACTCGTGCCGAGCGCATCCTCACCCATGTCGCTTGATGGCTAGGTGAAGCTGAAGAGTCCTGACCCAGCTATTGTGGGGGAGCTAGTTGACGTGACCACGTACCTGCGAGTTATCGGGTCACTGATGTTCCTGGCGACGACGACGCGCCCAGACATCGCGTTCGCCGTCAACCTCCCGGCCCAGTTTTCTCAGGAGCCGCGTCACCTCCACTACGAGGCCGCGATCCGAGTATTGTGCTATGTCGTCTCGACTCCTCGGCGAGGTCTCATGTTCCGCCGTCAGCCGTCTGTTGTCGCGGTGGGCTACACCGAAAGTGACTGGGCCGGCAGTCCGGACGGTAAGAGTTGCACAGGATGGATCTTTCTCATTGGCGGCAGAGCTGTTTCCTGGCGCAGTGGCAAGCAGGGGTGCATTTCACGTAGCACTACTGAGGCTGAGTACGTTGCTCTTAGCTCAGCCGCGTGTGAGAGTGGGTGGTTGCGTCGTCTGTTGTCCGAGTTACGTCAGTCTGTCGCATCCATCACGTTGCATTGTGACAATGAGAGTGCCATGGCCATCGCCAACAATGACGGCGTGCATCACACACGCACAAAGCACATCAACGTTGAGTACCACTATGTGCGTTCGTTGTTGCATGACGGCAACATCAGCATCATGTGGGTTGAGACAGCACGACAGTTGGCTGACTTCTTGAACAAGGCATTGAAGCGCGACTCGTTCAAGAAGGCCGTGAGTTCGGTCGGCGTGCGTCCATGAGTGACTCTCTCCGTCCCTGCTTGCGTCTTTGCGTGGCCTGGGGGAGTCTGGTCGTTCACTATGTCTCCGCCCGCACATGTGCACTACGCCTGTGAGTCATGGGGGAGTATTGGTTTGCGTGCATCTCTCATTGTACTCTGTTGTGTTCTCCCGGCTTGTGTACATCGGCGTGCAGATGACTAACAGCGAGACTTGACGCTGCTAGAGTGTCGCTCGGTGGAGCCAACGCGCGCTGAGGCCCACTCATCGTTCGCTGGAGCCTCCTCCCTCCAGCAATGCGCTCAGCTCCATTGGTAGGCCTCCTCGGTGGTCGGGCCGCCGGCGGTTACTGCCACTGCGTATGCTGTCTGCATGCACCTAGCGCTGTGTCTGGCTGTAGCATTGGGTCTGCAGCGTCATGTTGTGCCTAGGGTCCATGTCTCCTGTTGTGTGGCCGTGTTTGGCATCACTGATTGTCGTAGGCACTGCCTAGGTTAGGGCAGCCATAACTCTTTGCTGATATTTTTCTAGTTGATTCTGACCACACGAATGCGTTCGCAGCGTCGGTATTATGGTATGGTCCAATTTTTAGGCAAAACGGACGACGCCCGGGTTTTGGGCTGTCGGGCGTCTGGCAGGGCTCACCGAGAAAACCCTGCCTGCCAGAAAATAGGTCTAGCACTATTTTCTGATTGGCTGGTTAGCTGAGTAACAAGTTCTACACTAGTGGGGGGGAGCTAGAACTTGGAGGGGTCTCCCATTGTTGCTCATTCTTCATTCCTAATCAGTNGGTATTATGGTATGGTCCAGTTTTCAGGCAAAACGGACGACGCCCGGGTTTTGGGCTGTCGGGCGTCTGGCAGGGCTCACCGAGAAAACCCTGCCTGCCAGAAAATAGGTCTAGCACTATTTTCTGATTGGCTGGTTAGCTGAGTAACAAGTTCTACACTCATGGGGGGGAGCTAGAACTTGGAGGGGTCTCCCATTGTTGCTCATTCTTCATTCCTAATCAGTCACTTTCAGTTTTCAACTGCTTTCTGGCGCTAACACTGGCGCACGCGTTTCTGAGTAACAAACCCAGAGCTTTCAGACTTGGACTCTAGAGCAGCAGACAGAGGGGGCAGCAGACTTAAGCAACGAGCGTGGAAGCCCGCACGCTGCATCAACAACGCTGCTGCCCCAACCTTCTGCCTAGGATTTCCAGCTGTTTGGTCAGAAACGTTTTAGGAACAATCTCAGTTTGTGGGCATGTGGGACACGAGAGTGCTTATGCCCGTGCATTTCGAGCGAGCGCCGACGAGCTCCAACCCGTCGGCCGACGAGTGGGTTCGCATAGCGAGCTTCACCCAATAGCTTCGTGACTTGCTCTTTTGACTCCTACTCTTGCTACACAACTCCGTTTGGACCCCCGTCTGTTTTGTTGAAACCACAGAGCTGACCTCTACACTGTTGTGTAAGGGAAGAGGAGCAAGTCAAGTCTGTTCACAAAGCCCCATCTACCACTCAGAGAAGATCAAAGCCCACACATCGACACATGGGCTCCATCAATGTTGCCAATGGCACTTGGATAGCATTAGGCTTGTGCTGATGAGCTGATCAGTAGCTCTTTGAAATCTCTAACATGGACTGTAATGGCAGAAAGCTGATGGCACTGTGGTGGCATGTCGACATGCATGTAAGGATGATGTGGATGGTTGGCTGTGGTTTGATTCAGTTTGTTGCTGTTTGTTGACCTTGCTCAGGTCATACTGTTGAATTTTTCCGACAGCAACTGCTCCCGGAAGATTCCATGAGGCCCGGCTTGAACCCAAGCACAAGGTGGCACTCAATTCACCAAGCAACCCAAGTCCCTACTCCCCCCAAACTCCTCGATGCTTCTTTTCACACAATTTGAAGTGAGCTTGGAAACATCCATCGTGCCATTTACATGTATGCTCCTCCTCCTTGTCTCCCTCACACATCTTCAAACCTTACAGTGACAAGGCCATGTTAGAGAGCTTCTTCATCGAGCTCCTTGGGCAACACCCTTGATTTACCCTGATTTGTGCCCACT
>SZWC01001720.1:13003-38410 GCA_023375785.1 Penium margaritaceum | reverse complement strand
GGGGGGGAGGAGGGGGGATTGGGTGAAAAGTGTATGAGGGGAGTGCATGTGAGAGTGTACAAAACTATGTATGGTATGAGACTAAAAATGTACACTAGTGTATGGATGGTAAATGAACCCACCACCATCTACATCACTGAACATAATGTACACTAGTGCATGGTATTGACTGCATCCCACTCATCCAGCCACGCACCTCCACATGCACTCCCCACATACACTTCCCACCTCCCCCCCCCGGGAGGGGGGGGGAGAGGAGGGGGGATTGGGTGAAAAGTGTATGAGGGGAGTGCATGTGAGAGTGTACAAAACTATGTATGGTATGGGAATAAAAATGTACCCTAGTGTATGGATGGTGAATGAGCCCACCACCATCTATATCACTGAACATCATGTACACTAGTGCACGGTATTGACTACATCCCACTCATCTAGCCACGCACCTCCACATGCACTCCCCACATACAATTCCCATCCTCCCCCCCCTCCCCCTTTCCCCCGGGGGAGGGGGCGTTGGGTGAAAAGTGCATGAGGGGAGTGCATGTCAGAGTGTACAAAACTATGTATGGAATGGGAGTAAAAGCGTACACTAGTGTATGGATGGTGAATGAGCCTACAACCAGTTACATCACTGAACATCGTGTACACTAGCGCACAATATTGACTACACCCCACTCATCCACCCACGCACCTCCACATGCACTCTCCACGTATAATTCCCACCCCCCCTCCCTGCGGGGGGAGGGGAGGAGGGGGGGTTGGGTGAAAAGTGCATGAGGGGAGTGCGTGCGAGACTACACAAAACTATGTATGGAATGGGATTAAAAATGTACACTAGTGTATGGATGGTGAATGAGCCTACCACCAGTTGCATCATTCAACATCGTGTACACTAGTGCACAATATTGAGTACATCGTACTCATCCAGTCATGCATCTCCACTTGCACTCCCCACATACACTGCCCACCCTCCCCCCCCCTCCAGGGGATGGGGGTGGGTGAAAAGTGTACGAGGGGAGTGCATGTGAGAGTGCACAAAACCATGTATGGAATGAGTCTAAAAATGTACTCTAGTGTATGGATGGTGAATGAGCCCACCACCATCTACATAACTGAACATCATGTACACTAGTGCACGGTATTCAATACACCTTACTCATCTAGCCACGCACCTCGACATGCCCTCCCCACCTACAATTTCCTCCCTTCTCCCTCCCCTCCTCCCCCTGAGGGGCGGGGGGTTTGGTGAAGAGTGTATGAGGGGAGTGCATCAGCAATATCCACGGCTCTAGTTGTCGTACACTAGTGCATCATTCCACCCGCACTACACTCACACATTCCTACATCCCCATGCACTCCCCACATGCACTTAGTCCCTAAGCCCCCCCACCCCCAGGCAATCCTAGCCAGACCCGAAGAATGTCGTACACTTGTGCACCATTCCACCCGCACTACACTCACAAATTCGTACACTTCCCAATGCACTCCCCACATACACTTTGTCCCTACCCCTCCCCCCCATCTCCACATAATACCAGCTAAACCCAAGGTATGTCATACACTAGTGAGCCATTCCACCCGTACTAGACTCACAAATTCGTACACTTCCCCATGCACTCCCCATATGCACTTTGTCCCTACCCCCCCTCCCCCACCCTCAGGTAATAATAGCCCAACCCGAATTATGTCATACACTTGTGCACCATTCCACCCACACTACACTCACAAGTTCCTTCACTTCCTCATGCACTCCCCAAATGCACTTTGTCCCTAAGCCCCCCCCCCCACCCCCAGGTAGTACTAGCCTAACCCAAAGAATGTCGTACACTTGTGCACCATTCCACCCGCACTACACTCACTAATTCCTAAACTTGCTCATGCACTCCCCACATACACTTTGTCCCTAAGCCCCCCGCCCCACCCCCACATAAAACTAGCCAAACCCAAAGTATGTCGTACACATGTGCACCATTCCACCCGCACTACACTCACAAATTCCTACACTTCTTTATCCACTCCCCACACACACTTTGTCCCTAACCCCCCACCCTCACTCAACACGTAGTCCACCCAGCCACCTCTAGCCCATGCGCCGGAACATTATTAACTAGTCTTTAACTTCCTAGAACCTTCCTTATAGACCATTTCCCTTCATACACACTTCATTCAGTGTATGAAAGTCCTTCGATTAACTCTACCTCTAGCCAAGCTGGCAGAGAGATGCCAGGCTTAATGGTTCGACACAGGGGAACTCCAACAGAGTCCTTCCAGACTTGATCAGCACTACACAGGCAGAGCTACTAACTCTGGGTTCAACGCCTACACACAGCTCCTGGCTCAGAGATGAGCAACTTCCAGAGAGGCAGAAGTCGACAGGCTGCTCTCTAGTCTTGGGCGTAGTCTGGCCACCTTTTCTATGTAATGAGGCCTTCAGGTAGTCAGGGCGGTCCACCAACCTAGGCTCGCAGAAGGCTGCCAGGCTGTCATGGGTCTTTAGGTGAGAGAGGGTCTGCAGAGTCTTGGTCTGAGGTGTTGTCTGGCAAACATGGACTGCTGGTGTAAATGGTAGAGTTGATGTAGTTGCTGTTGAAGTTGTGTTGGAGTTATTTCTGGAGTTGTGCATGTTATCGCTGAAGCAGGGTGGTCCCCACTCTTGGCTCCGCATGCAGCTATTGATTCGTGCATGTAGTAGCTGATGTAGCTGCTGAGTCATGCATGTGGTAGTTGATGCAATGCTGATTCGTGCATGCACCACCTTATGCAGAGTGGTCCCTGATCCAGAGCCCTTCTTCCATGTACTGATGCAAGTGATCCTAGTAGTTCAGTCAGGTGTAGCCCCACCCTGATTGGTCTGGGTCAAGTACGTAGTAGTGCTTGCTTGCACTGCGAAGCTGCTGACCAAGCTGGGTCAGTAGGCATGCACAACCCTGCTGTGCATACAGTAATAAAAGATCGAGGCTCCTTTCCCCCCTTGGACCTGGATGCCAGAATTAAATCTGGCCTGTGCATCAGAAATTCATGGACAAGCCGCACCGAGGTATTTACGGATAAAAATCCGTAACTTCACGTATAGACCTTTGATTGTCGATCTGACTGCGCCATGTCGAAGCTGTCACTTAGCGTAGTTATTGCTCACTCTAACACACCCCCTTGATATGTGCACTGATGAATGCGGAGACTATTGCATTTTTTTGGTAAAATGTGTGATCGGTGGAGGTTTCAGCTCCCCAAAAAAAGTCTATTGTCACAAGAAACTTTCGGGTTACTCTCAGCTGTTCATTGACACCTGGGAATTTTTAAGAAAAAACGGGGCTTGAATCGGTCGAGTATTAGCTTGGAAATGCTTGATGTCAGATTTCTTGGGTTTTGTTGGGGTCGTTGTCTGGTCGAAGAAAGTTGGGTGGAGCAGAAAATTATTTTGGGTGAGGTTGGGTTCATTTTCCCACTCACCACCGATGTTTTTATGCAGAAGCAATCTCCCACAGCCCAAGCCACCGTATCACTCATGCACGGGCTTGGTTATGCAGTGGTAAGCTCCAAAAGCTTCCAATGCTGAGGCGCTTGTGAGGTAGGACCGTTGTTGGGACCGCGTGCTTAGACCCCCATCCACTTGCAGCCATCCCTGACCTACGAGGATAAAAGCTTGCCGCCACTCAGTCTTTCTGATGCTAAAGTCTTCTGCTCCACCTATCGCTCCAGCCACCTGCTTTGACGACTCCACTCGGCTACTTCTGTTGCTTGCTCCAGCCATACTCAGCTACTTAAGCTCGATTTCACCATAGCTCAGGAAGCCATCGTACCCCCACGTCCATTCTTGGTTAATATCCACTCTTGGAACGACTATCTTGGACGTCCATGGCGTTCTCCTCAGCTAGAACAGCATTTCTTCGTCGTCGTAGTCGTCGCCGCTTTAACTGAGCTGCTATTTTTTTAGTGGGTTCACCCTAGTTGGGCTGCCTGATTAGGGCACCTCGCAAACGACTGATTCCCCTGGCCTCTCGCCATTGTGTCCCCTTTTTTTCTTGCAGCCCGTCGGTTGCGTCGAGCAGAGCTCGTCGCTCGCTTACTCGTGGCTCCACCGACCATGGCCACTGCCATGGCCGCCGCCACTTGCGCATGGCACTCAGCCACTTCATTTTTTTCTTCTTCTTCAGTTCATCGTTGCGAGCGGCTAGTTTTCTCGCTCGCTGACCGCTGGCCAACCTTCCTTCCGCCGTGGCAGGGGGCTTCGCGTTGGCTTACCATCGCGGCAATACCTTTCCGCGACTGAGCCTACCGTCGTGGCAAACCCCTCGCCGATGTCGCCGTCGCGGCTAGTTAGTGCTGTTGGAGCGACGTCCAATGTGGACATCGCTCCCCTCCCCCCCTCGCTCAGCCCTCCCCCTCCCCCTTAAGCCCCTGTTTGGCTCACTCCATCAAGATTCCTTTTTTGCTTTTTTTTTCCGGTCTCGTTGCTTGCGTAACTTGCGCTGCATTACGTGACCTGCTGGAGCTCCATCTCTCAAATGTAGCTCAACAACCACTTTCGGCTTCCACTATGCCTTTTTTTCTTCAAGTGTTACTCCGAATTTGGAGTTCGCATGCCGCAGCCTGATGAAAAAAAAGTGGTGAGCTCCACTTGTGATGAGGGTTGCTTTGACGAGGATTCAAGCAGTTGCTTCCTGTTACAGGTTGTTACTTCTCCAGATTTTGCCATTGCTTTGCTGCTGCACCGATCGTTGTTGAAGGAGGATCCATAGTGGTGAGAAGTAAACTCGCCCTAAAACCCTGATTTTCTTGGGGGTGAGGAAACCGAAAAACTGGTTTCTGACTGCTACTGAAACAAAATCTGAATTTCGGCAGTTTTTTTAATCTACCAGGCTACACTTAGCGGACCTAGGATGTCTCCCATTTTTTACAGTTGCTACCGCGGCTGCTGCTGCTGCTGCTCGTGTTCATTGCCTCCACCTCCCAAACTACACCGCAACCAGGTTGGCTGCATAGCTCCGATCCGCATGACGGACGGGCATAGCCACGTACTCTTCGTGATCACGAAGAGCTGCTCCGCGGTCGTTCCCAAACTTCGAGCTCCTTGCCTTCACTCCGACAGCTACTCTGACTACTGCACAACTGCTTTTGCTCTTGTTGTGAGGTTAGTTGCTGCTGAGCACACTGTTCGTGATGTGTGAATTGCGATCGTGAAGAGCAAACTTGCCCCTCAACCAACTTTTGCCTCTAGGCGGAAATTCGAGGACGAGGTCCTCGACTGCTCCAGAGGTCGAATGTCTCCCTCACAATTTTTGATTGGTTGTAGAATCTGGTATTGAGCAGTTGTGAGCAGATTGCGCATGTAGCCGGTCTCCATTCATGCCCCCTTCATCAAGACAGGCAAAGTGCTTCCACCTACCACTCCGACATGATTTTTTCAGGGAGTGTAACTGCTCCATTCATGCATTCCAGCTAACATGTGGTGGGCTTATTGCGTCCACCTGCCGTTTTGATAGGATTTTGGAATGGAGCTGAACTACTCCATTTTTATATGCCCCCTGACACCAAGTGGGCTTACTACCTCCACCTGCCGCTATGGCAAGATTTTGTCTGCTTCACAGCTTGCAGCATTGCATGTTGCTTCAGGGCTTGACCAAATGCCTTCACTCTGCTTTTCCCTCACTCTGTTGTTCCTCTAGGAAAGTGAGCTGCTACAAACGGAATGTGCTGCTGGCAATGATACAGTTGCTCTTGTTGTAGCGAACATCAATTTGCAACCAACTACTACGTCTATCTCGTGACTCCCTTTTTGTTTTAGGAGTCCCTCCTTCCTTTTTTCTTTAGCTGCTCCCGATCCTTCCCATGGAACGGGATTTACGGTTGTGAGAAGCACATACTAAACTGCTAATGAGCGTTTCCGTGTTGGTGTACTCGTCACTTTTGCGCCGATGGTGGTGAGCTGCCTCGGAGTTCCCACCATGTTGCTTCCTCTTATACCGATGCTGTGCCTATACAGTTACAGCCTGTAAGCTCATTATGTGAGCTCCCACGTGCTCATGGCCCCATACACGAGCACCTGCTACTTCACTACTGCTCTTACAGGACGTAGGCTGGCTTTGGCTTGGCCACCTTTTGTATTAGCAGTGTACGCTATTCTCGCATTGGCTTCATACAAGCTCATGGAGAGTCAAATTGTCACGCGTTTTAAGGCACTTTTGAACCTTAATCTGCTACTGAAGACACGTCCACCTTAGCCTCTTTGCTGCATCATCAGCATTTAGTTGTTGGGTTGTCTTCTGTTGGATGGAGCATGAGAACTCCATCTGGGATGAGGAGCCATTGTCCGCTTCGTTGGTCAGCTGGTGGATGTTTGGCGAGGCGTCCAACCGTGTTACCTCTAGTATGCACTGTCGTTGCGACTACTTCTAGCCGATGCCAGGCTGCACATGGCAGCCTGGTTCCTTGGTCACCACTCCACTCTCCATGAGCTCCTGCAAGACGGGTGCTTGCCTTGGAAATTTGGCAACCTGTGTTGATATTAATGTCATCCCTGCTTGCGACTTGCAAAGCAGTGTATGGAGTGATGTCAACCCTCGTGACATCATCACGTGGGTGTTTGCAAAGTACCGCTGCTTTTTGTCAGCTGCTGCTTGTGGTGCTTGAAAGCCTGGTGTAAATGCTTCATGCATTAACTACTAAAAATGTGCCGTTGTGAATGCTTCAAGGAACGCTACAATCATCTGCATGCTTCTTCTATGAGCAGATGAAGGTGAGTTTGTCTGCTGAGGACTGACACGCTCTGGCATGTCTAGAGGAAAATTGAGCTATGACAGTCGTGTAGATGGCTTATGTGACGCTCATGAAACCTTATTCAGCTACAAGGCCTCATTTTGTTGCTGGATCTACGTCATCCGACATTCAGGTTGACCTACTTGGGCAACTAGCAGCTCACAGTTATGCCGCAACCGTTGGCGATTGTGTTGTTTTTTGCCAATCTCCTGCTGTTGCTCTGTGCTTTCATGCTTGAAAGCTTGTTCCCCAGCTGTCTCATACTAACTTGTATCAAGTAGTACTCGTGCAAGTGCCATAGATGACTCTTCTGTTGTGGCTTGCTTTGACTCTGTCACACATTGCTACACCATACCCAACTGTGATGATCCTATCACTTGCATCTCTACTTACATGAGAACTTGTGGCATGAATATTGTCACATTAGCCTACAGGAATGCTACAGTTGATGACAACGGAAGTTGTGCCACTTGAAGTAGATGCTGCAAATACACCTATTGTTGAATCTGGGACAACTGCTCCTGAAGCTATGGACAATGAGCTTCAAAACTTATGTCAATCAACTGCTACCGCAAGAATTTATTTGCACGCACATCGTAGCAATGTGCCCTTGTTCGTAGGGCCTCCTCTCTTGAGCGCTCCGTGGCCTCAGCTACTGCTTGCTCTCTCCTTGGACCAAATCCTTGGTCCATGCACTAGCTTGGCGCTAAGTGGCCATTCAACTAGTGAGAGTTTATGTGTAGGCTCTCCATATTAAGGTCGCTCAATGCGTTCTCAATAATTTCATGTAAGCAGGGTCGCCACGTCAAGCGCTCACACTGCCTGTGGTGAGTGATGACAATCGTTATCATCTTTTCAAGCTTGAGCTGTAACTACTGCTTCTTGCTACGGCACAGGTCTGTTGCTCTAATCGCATATTGAGCATGTACAGCCGTCCTTGTACTCTGATACCATGTTGGGGTTTTGGAGCCTACAGTGACAACGTCACTGCGTGCTCTGATGCAGCAAGGGGGTCTTGTTGTTGTCCAGGATCTGCGTTCCCAGCAAGCAAACCTTTTACTCCAATGTGTGGAAGCGGAAGACTTGGATTGAAACTTGTGATTGAAAAAGACTATCAAGTACAAGTATGGTTTACGGGAACAAGGACGAAACACACCTCAGCTCAATGCTCTGACACAAACCACCCCATCGGAGGGTGCAACCCCTTGCTAGGTCGTCAAGACTATCGTTGGAAGGGTCTCAGCACGTCACTGTTCTTTCAAGTGAAATGGCCTCCATGTTGTCAAGGCAGCCTCCTCTCCACGTTGGCAGCCACTACCAGACTTCCTAGGTCTTAAGAGGTCTTGTGACCCTCCTAGCTAATCTGGTAGAGTGCTACCAGGCGTACTAGTTTGATAGAGGGGAACTCCAACACAGTCCTTCCAGACTTGATCAGCCCTTCACAAGCAGCGCTCACACCAGATACTAACTCTGGGCTCAACGCCTACACACAGATCCTGGATCAGAGATGAGCAATGTCCAGAGAGGCAGCCGTAGACAGACTGCTCTCCAGTCTTGGGCGTAGTTTGGCCACCCCTTCTAGTTAGTGAGGCCTTGAAGTAGTCAGGGGCATCCACCAACCCAAGCTAGCAGAAGGCTGTGAGGCTGTCATGGGTCTTTAGGTGAGAGACCGTCTACAGAGTCTTGGTCTGAGGTGATGTCTGGTAAAGATGGACTGCTGTTGCAGCTGGTACAGTTGATGGAGTTGCTGTTGAAGGTGTGTTGCATTTATTGCTGGAGTTGTGCATGTTACCACTAACGTAGGCTTGTCCCCACTCTTAGCTTCGCATGCAGCTGTCGATTCGTGCATGTAGTAGCTGATGTGGCTGCTGAGTTGTACATGTGGTAGTTGATGCAATGCTGAGTCATCTATGCACCACGTGATGCAGAGTGGTCCCTCCTCCAAAGCCCTGCTTGCATGTGCTGATGCAAGCGGTCCCAACAGTCCAGTCAGGTGTAGCCCCAACCTGACTGGTCTCACCCAAGACTTAGTAGTGCTTGCTTGCACTACGCAGCTGCTCACCAAACTAGGCCAGCAAGCATGCAAAACCGTTCTGTGCATGCAGAAATCAAAGATCCAGGCTCCTTTCCCCCCTTGGACCTTGATGCCAGTATTAAATCTGGCTTGTACATCAGAAATTCCTAGTCGAGCCACACCCGGGTATTTACGGATAAAAATGCGTAACATCACGTACAGACCTCTGATTGTCGATGTGACTGCACCATGTCAAAGCTGTTGCTCAGTGCAGTTATCGCTCACTCTCACAGACACAACTCTAGGCCGAAGGATATGAAACGTGTAAAGAGGCAGCTTTATCAAGGCTACTCTAGTCTTCGGACGTAGTTTGGTCACCTCTTTTAGGTAGTCAAGGCTTAAGACACTCAAGGGTGTCCAGAAACCAATGTTGGCAGAAGGCTACCTAACATTGACGTGCCTTGAGGTAAAAGAGCATCAGTAGGGTCTTCGCCTGAGGCATTGTAAGGTAAAAGAAGAATGCTACAATTGCTTCCTAATGGAGTTTCTGGATTTCATGTTGGATCATTTAGGTAGTCTGAATTTAGTCTTTTTTAAGGGATCTTAGCAAGTTGACCTACTCTTCTATGCCTTGAGGAACCATCCTACCTTTAGATCATAACTTCCTCCTTGAAGAATCTTCTTACTCAATAGTTCATTTGGAAGCATCCACTTGACAGTGATCCTAGTTTGTAGCTACAGACGAGAGAGAGTCCCAACTTCTACCTCTACATGTTGTTGTTTAGTCGTGCATGCATAAACTGATATACAACGACTCTCACTATAGGCTTAGTATGTTCCTGTTGAGTCACATTGTTGAAGCCACTCATGTACGGCGGTTCTACATACCAAGTAAGGTGTAGCCCCAACGTGATTGGGCGTAGTTAGGTAACTAGTGATTCTTATTTGCATTTTGAAAATCCCGCACAAGCTGGTTCAAACGTCATGCATAGTCATCTAGTGCATGAAGCATGTAAATATCTAGGCTTCTTTCCCTTTTAGGATCTTGATGCCAACATCAAACCCAACCTATATGGTAGGAAATTCTTGACCAAGCAGCACCCGAGAATTTACCGATTAAAATCTCTAACTTCATGTAGTGTTGAAGCTCTCACTAAGTGCGAATATTGCTCATTCCAACACTTCTCCTCAATAGGTGCATTGATGACTTTTTATATAGCTATGTTTGTTTAGTGGAGAATGGGTGCTTCTAGGTATAATAGAGAATGCTAGGCTCCCACAAGACAAATTTCGATTTCTCTGAGGTTTGCACAGGTTACATATATTTTGCTAAGAAAATTGTGACTCAAATTGGCCACGCACCACCGTGGATACTCATTTGAACCTAATCTAGGTTTTTTTGGGGAAATTGTCCTATCGAAGCAAATCTCATGGAGCAGAAAATGCATTTTATGAAGGTTTGGTTCACCTCTTATCTAACGAATGAGGTCTCTTCATACAAGAGTAAAATCCTACAGCAAAAGCCACTGATATCTCTTACATGTTCTTTGTTGAATAATGAAAGGATCAAGACGTTTCCATTAGTGTGACTCTTGTGTTATCTATTACATGTTATAAATATTTTGGGTTCAACGTGCAAGTCAAAGTCGGTGAACTCAAAATGTGGGAAAATAATTGAATTTCAATTATCTGAGCAGCTGAATACGCATGTCACATGCCAGTTTGTTTTAGGTTCTAGAAGGAAATGGACTACTCTGAGCCCCTTAAGAATGAGCTTGACTTAAGACAACACCTAGGTAGTAGCCAATTGAGGTTTTGCGCGCACATATTTTCAAGGGTCAATTGATTTTTAAGACATGACTTTAAATTTTCATTGTCTTGGTTTATTCGACTTGCAACTCATCCAAAATATCGGTCATGTCACAGAACTTGCTTATTCTAGTAGCTTCGATATTTACGAGGTCGTTATGCCAAAAAATTTGAAATATTTGTTTTACACTCAAAATTTTAGAGAAGATATGTAATAATCCAAAACGTTTCCATGGGAGAATAATAGGTCTACATTGTACGACAAAAAAAAATTCTTAGAAACTACAGCTAAATCTATGTCTATTCCATATGAAATTTGGCTTCGTCACAAGTAAAGATACACACATCAATGTAGATGGTTCTTTAAAAATTGGATCATTATATATTACAATGAAAACGTTCATCATTTCATTTTGAATCTAGAAGAATAATTAATAATTTTGTAATGTTAAGAGTAAAAGAATAAAATAAGGAAAACCGTTCACGTTTTATACTGTTTTAATTAACAACTATGAATGGAATATACCTGACATGACATGTCAGTTAGACTCATATTTTTATGTTCTCATAAAATGTTTAAAACAACATGATGGTAACAAAACGGGCACAATTATATCTCATTACGATATGGAACGTAAATTGTAGAAAATTCATAAAATTCATTATGATACAATATGCGGCATGGAAATTGCATTATCTCAGTGATATGAGTCTTGAGGTTATCCATTAATTTAATGTTGCCTTATTTATAATCCTAATGTCAAAATAGAGCAGTTTTAGTGTGAATTTGTATGTTTTATTCTCGGAATTTTATTTTTAGAATCCAAGTTGGAAATAAAATAATTAATTTATATTTTCAACTCATTAAAGAAACGTTTTTAAAAAAAATATCTGAAACCATCGATTGGATAATGGAATGAAAGTTATATGATAAATGGCATTGTTTATATGTTTCCTTGGTTATGACAAATTAAAATTATGCCTCAAGTTTATATTACCAGAATCAAAAATGTTTTTTTACGAGACCTATATTGGGCTTAGGTTTGTCTTTAAAATATTTCTGTTGTATATATTAGATACAGGATTTGTCCCTGACACATTCTGTGGTCAAGAAAGATAGAACCTACTGGTTCGAGAAGATTTTGGACATTTGTACACCGTCCGTTACAAAGGGATACAAGTGTTCGGAGATCGGGTCTACCGATTGGAAATAAGTTTTCTGACTGGACAACTAGAAGAAATAACTTTCGAGTCCAATTACCTGAGACAACACGATATTTAACCCGTAGCTAATGAAGCAATTGACCTTATTTCCAATTCTTAGCATCTAGAAGAGAACCCAATCTTAATTGTCGCGCGCTTCATTCCTCCTGCGTGTCGCTGCGGAGGGAGCCGGTTTCCTTCGTCCGATCGACGGAGCGGACGAAGACAGGAAAGCGAAGTCCCGTGTGGATCGCCAGCACACGTGGTCCAGAGGTTGGCCGGAAGATGTTCGGAAGGTATCAAGGGCAGGTCCACCGCGGAGTCAGCAAAGCCCGAACCGATGCGAAACGGGATGGACATACAAGTTGCCCCAATTCTCGCGCGATCATCTTCAGCTTGCCCCCATTCTGAGGATGATTCCCTGCACACCCCTATGCTTGTTTTGCCCTAACAAATACGAGTCCCTAAAAACCGCGACTGGGTATTTATATCCTTCAATTCATGACCCACCGTTCAAAAGACTTCAGGATTTTACGCCGTTAGACCGAGGGTATTTTGGCCAATTGCTCCGACCTCCGGTGTTTCGTTCCACAAGTTTCCGACAACTTCGACCACCTTCCAGAAAGGTCGACATAGATTTTGAAACCTGTATCTACCTTCCGATACTAATTGGTTGACTTCTCCACGGCGTTGGACTTTTATTAAAAAGTGCCTCGATATTCTCAAAATGCCCTCACTTTTGTTACGCCAAACGGAGGGTAGGTGGTGAACAGGTAGAAGTTGTGATGCAGAACACGATTGGAGAACTTGGGACACTTGATAAATTTTTAATCAGCGGTAAGTGTACTTCAATGAAATGACTAAACACATATACAAGTGTCGAGTTACACATGAGACGTAGTCAGGGTCGTTGGGTTGGTCGTCGAGCGACGCGTGTGGACTTGCATCGTGAGTGGTCGGATTCGAGAAGCTCTGTCGAGGAATCAGGGGGCTCCGAGGATCGACGGCGAAGATGCGAGATGCATCCTTAAAAATCAAAATATGTCTCGATGCGTCGAGAAGTCGACCGAAAGATTGCGACACTTCTGTCGACTATTCTCGAAAGTGGTCGAAGTTGTCACAACGTGAGAGAAGGAACGCTGGAGGACGAGGGCAGTTGGGCGAATTGACCTCGACCGTCGGAGCAAAAATCGAGGTCTCGACGCGCGGTGGGCTATTTGTGTAAGAACAGAAATGCCCAGTCAGGGGGATAAGGCCCGTGTTTGTCTAGTACATAACACTTTCCCCCCTTTTAGCCGCGACGTCCCGGCGCGCGCGCAGATATGGCCCGGTGTCGGCAATAATACTCGTCGATCAGATGATGGACGTCACGGAGGTTGTTGTGCGCGACGTCGTAGCCGTGCCCCTTGACAAGATACCGTACTGATCTTAGATTTTGTTATCAATTGTTTGTTTAAGACGAATCCATGAATTCGGCTACGTGCTAGTAATATATTGTGTTAATTTGATAATGCTAAAATATTTGTGCCAGATGTGTCGTACAGTTTGCAAAGAGAGGACACCTCCTGCATGTGTTAATCAGGGTGCTCACAACGTTTCACGCCAATCGACGAGTGTTCTGAGATTTCGACGCGTGATACGTGCGAACATACGTGGCTCGCGCCACGTATGTTGGCACGTACTACGCCATTGGGGGAGGGGGGACTTGCAGAGTGGAGGAGTAGATGCGAGGGGACGTGGGGAGGGGGAATCAACGAATGTCATGCCTCAGTCCGGGGACGGGTCGCATCGAGTCCTGATAATCATTTTCCATGGTCCGAAGGTGGGGGAATCAACCCACCTTCGGACCATGGAAAATGGTTATCCATGTGGCCTGCCTACGAAATCAAGGATACCATATGACCAAATTCGTTCGTTTTTTACAACAATTAAACGAAGGAAGTAAAGTGGGAACCTAAGCTACACACTGAAAAATGTTTTGGACCACGAAATCTAAGTTCAGTTTGGTACTCTGTCATCTTGCCACGTCGTTGATGGCCAAGGATGTCCTCGATGATGTACTGTGTGTCCTCGTCCACTTGTATAGGAGGAGGGGGGGTACATCCTTGCCGGGGAAGTTCTCGCCCGGTCCCTGTAGTGTTTGAGTCTGCTGATGTGGAACACCGGATGAACTTGCATAGTGTCGAGGAATTTGAGTCGGTGCAACCACGGGGTTTTGCATGCGCTCGATCTCAAACGGCCCCAGTCATCGGGGTTTGAGTTTCAAATGGTCGGCTCCGCGGAGTTTGATATTGGCCGAACTGAGGAAAACTTTGTCGCTTGCGGCGAACACGTCGTCGCTGCGATGTCGGTCGGGTGCTCGCTTCATCGCTGCTTGTGTCTTTGCGAGCATTTGTCGTGTTTCTCCCCAGATGGTGGAGAAATCGGTGTTGGATGTCGATCGCGGGAATGTTGCTCGAACTTCTGAGTCCGGCTGGTGTGGCGGGAAGTTTGCCGTACACCACTTCGAACGGAATTTTACCCATTGCGGCGGACGTTGCCAAGTTGTATGCGAGTTCGGCGGTTTGTGTGGCTCGCATAATGTTCGCAGAAGCCATTCGAGCGTCTGGTTGGTGCACTCGGTTCGACCGTCGGTTTGAGGGTGGAATGCCGTAGAAAGTTGGATCCGATTGCCATAGCGAGTCAGCGGTTCGCGCCAGAAACGGCTGGTGAATCGACGGTCTCTATCGCTTGTGATGGTTTTCGGCACAGCATGGTTGCTTCTGTTTAGAAGCAACCATGCTGTCCCTTCAGGGATGACGACGGTCGTTGTTAGGATAAAGTGGGACATTTTGGAAACATGTCGAAGACCACGAGAATTGCGTCATATCCCTCGGGTGTGACCGGTATTCCAGTGACGAAGTCCATGGAGATGTCGGTCCACGGTTCCGCCGGAATGGGTAGCGAATGCACAAGTCCGGGCGGCCGCGTGCGACGGGATTTTGTCGCTGACACATGTCACAAGATTTGCTGAAGTTAGCCACGTCAGTCTGCATATTGTCCCACCAGTAGTATTTTTCCATCTTCTTCAGCGTCTTGTCTTCTCCGAAGTGTCCACCTGGGCCGGTGTTGTGGCACTCTTTGAGCAGCATGCGGCGCAGTTTTCCACTCGCGGGTACGACCACCCGGCGAGTAAATCATCGTCGCCAATAGGGTGCGTCGTACCAGAACTTGGCTTTGTTGCATTCGCCATGCTGGTCTTAGCCACGTGTAAAAAACTGCTCGAGATACGGATTTCGTTACAGTTGAAGTGTTGTTGCTTGAACCATCAAGTCTGGTCGGCGGCTGAGTGCATCCATTGGGTTGGTTTTGCCCGGCCGGTAATCGATATCGTAGTCGAACCTGGATTTGAGGAACTCCATCCATCGGATTTGACGTCGGCTGAAGTTTGGCTGTATTTTCAGATATTTCAACGCGTGATGGTTGGTGTGTACAAGTGCCAGCATCTCCTTCTCGTGTACGGGGTAGTTGAGTTCCAGACCATGCAACTTTTGCAACATGTACGCGACCGGTTGTTCTCCGCTGTCGTGATCCTGTAGGAGAACCGTGCCAATGGCACAATCGGAGGCGTTCGTAGCCATGATCTAGTCGATCGTTGGATCGGCTAACCATGGGGGTGGTGCCGAGGTCAGAGCGTTCCGCAAAGTGGTGAATGCTTCTTGTTGGCTATCTCCCCACCACCACTCGTTTTCTTTTCGAGTGAGATCGGAGAGAGGCGATGATGCCCAGGTGTAGTCCCGTCCGAGACTAACGTCTCGGAAATTAGTTGGTTTTGGCCAATCAATGACTGCTATCACTTTTCTCGGATCCATAGTGATCCGTCCGCCGATGATCATGCGGCCCAGGAACTCGATCGAGCGGCGAGCAAAGTAGCACTTCGAGCACTTCGAAGAGAATCTCTCTTTGTAAAACTTTGAGAACTTTTTGGAGGTGTCTATAGTGCTCCTCCAAGGTGCGGCTGTACATCTAGATGTTGTCAAGGTATTCCTCGGCAAAAGCATTGATGATGGGTGGAAAATGTTGTTCATTGCTGCCATGAACGTCACCGGGGCACTCGTGAGTCCAAGCAACATGACTGTGAACTCAACATGTCTGCAACGGATTCGGAACGCCGCCTTCTTGATGTCGATGTGTGCCACGCGGATCTGTTTATAACTGCTGCGCAGGTCAATTTTAGTGAAAATTTAAGCTTCTTGGAGTTGGTAAAAAATTTCGTTGGCACGAGGGAGAAGGTAGCGATTCTTGATCGTAGCGTCGTTCAACGTCCAGTAGTCCACACACATCTGCATTTCGTCAATCTTCTTTTTCCCGAACATGACGGGTGCGGCGTATGGTGACGTGGATGGGTGAATGAACCCTTGATCGAGCATCTCATCGGATTGCTTTTTTAGCTCGGTCAGCTCATGGTCGCTCATCCGATAGGCTCCTCGAACTGTGGGCCGGCTTCCCGCTTTCAACTTGATGTGATGGTCGATGTCACGCAGAGGTGGTAATGTTTTGGGAAGTTTGTCGGGAAAACGTTCGCAAACTCTCAGATGAGAAGTGCGAACTCCTCGGGACTCATCACAAACTTTGTTGATGCTGATGAGGCCGATGAGGCTGATGAGGCTGATGAGTCGGCTGCTACCACTTCCGCTTCCCGTTGGGTGTTTCTCTCAACAAGTACCGCCTCCCGTGAATTTGCTTTGCAAAGAGCCTCCATTGGGATGTTGAGTTGTTGGAGCAGGTGGCTGCTGTCTTGTGGGTCTTCCTGGTGATTTCTCACACGCCGGAAAAATCCGGTTGTATGGTCCCAAGGGATCTGCAACCCAGCATCACCCGTGTATCACATGCATGACGAAATCACAGTAACCACATCAGCCACGAGCGTATGTGAATGCATGTTTCCCTTTGCTACACTTGCTCAATTTCATGCTAATAAGAAACTAAGAATTTCAATCTGGTCAGTGTAACCATGCAAAAAAATTCTCAAGCACATTTAGACTGGGTCCTGTGTCTGCCACTCTTGCTGTAAGTCTAGCACTGTGTGCTCCATGATGTGGGCAACGACGTACCACCCTAGAGATTTGATCAAAGTCAATCACCTGCAGTGATAGTCTGTATGTGTGTGTGTGTGTGTGTGTGTGTGTGTGTGTGTGTGTGTGTGTGTGTGTGTGTGTGTGTATGTACACAGAGTCGAGAGATCACTTGCATGTCACCCATAACCAATACTCCCCCATGACCCACAGACAAGTAATCCATACACATGTGAGAGCAGAGACAACACATGATCATTTCACTGAACAAAATGGCCCACACAACATATTCATATCAACCTGAGGCATCACGAGCACGTAGTAGGCCAAATGCATGCACATCCACTTTGAACATGCCACTACTGAGTGCTTTAGTGAAAAAGTCTGATTGCTGCTGAGTGTCGACCCTGACACCCTGAACCTCTCCAGCAGCAATGTGCTCCCATACAAAGTGATAATTAATGTTGATGTGCTTGGCGCTGGAATGATGCATGCCATCGTGCTCAGCAATTGCTTTGGCACTGTGATTGTCTCAGCACTGGATGATGCAACGGATGAGAAAATGCAACTGCTACAGCAGGCGGGACAACCATAAACTCTCATACGTACCTGTGCCAAGCTCTACATACTCTGCCCTGCTAGAGCTCCGGGTGACACACCCCTTTTTCCCACTCTTCCACAAGACATCAGTCCAACCAATGAGAAATATGCAACCGGTGCGGCTGCGGGCATCAGTGTCGTGTGCCCAATCACTATCTGTGTAACATTCAACAGCCAAGGAGGGATGTGTACAGTAGCACAGTCCCACGCGAGCAATGGACATTGCGTAGCGGACCATGCATAGTGATGCCTCAAGGTGCCTCGGATGAGGCCGCTGAGAGAACTGAGCTCGGAAGTTGACCGAGAAGGCCACATCTGCTTGCATGGTGGTTTCAAGATACATGAGAGACCCGATCACACTAATGTAATCGGTGACATCGACGATCTCCCCCAGCTGAGATGAATCAGGTGACTTCAACAGGCGCTGACCTGGTGGCGTCATTGGTGAGGATGCAATAAGCGTGTCGGTCAACAAAGAAGAAAATGGCTCCCCCGGGCTACGAATGTAGGCAGCCACGTGCACATGCGAAGTCCGAAGCTGACGATGTCACTCAAGTTCCATACCAAAGGACACTTGAGCTGGACCCAAGTCCTTCATCTTGTATCTGGAATGCAGTAGAGAATGGACCGACTGAGCAATGGCAGGGCTACTTGTGGCAATGAGGAAGCCGTCGACATATACCATAATGGCCACAAAGGGCTCTGAGGGTGCACTAAAAAATAGTTTTGGATGGGCATTGCTGTAGCCCTCTCTCTCAAGAGTGGAGGATATCTCCATGTTCCATCAGCGTGGCAACTGCTTGATTCCATACAAGGCCTTTTGCAGCTGCCAGACCTTGTTCGTGCTGCCAGTGTAGCCAGGCTACTGCACCATATAGATCTCCTCATCCAGTCATCCATGTAGAAAGACGTTGTTGACGTCCATCTGCTCCAGTTCCCAGTCATGCTAGGCAACAAGACTCAAGAGAGCACAGGTGCTTGTGCGCTCGAATGGAGCAAACGTCTTATCAGAGTCAAGGCGGAGAACTTGAGAGAACCCCTCGGCTGTGAACCGAGCCTTATATCTATCCACCTTCTCATCAGGCTTCAGCTTCCGCCAGAGAGCCCAGCGGCTTGAGACAGCTTTGCGGCCTGCTGGGAGGCCGAAAAGCTCAAAGACCACATGTTCCTTGAAGGAAATCAGCACCTCTTGCATGGCCTTGTCCCAGAGGTCAGCATGAGCTACCTCACAACCCTGCCGGACAATGGTAGGCTCTGGGGGGAGTCAGGGCAGCCCACTTGACGTGAAACAGGCTGCGACATATCCGGCAATAGAGGCCTCGATGGCGCTATGAAACGCATGAGTAACATGTGCATAGCCCACTGCAGGGTTAGGATGGACTACGATGACAGCGAGCCCGAGCGCATCTAGACCAGTGGGTCTGGCCAAAGAGCCAGCCTTAGTGGACGATGCACTGGGGTGAGTGTGGTGTTGAGGGGGCTGAGAGGACTGAGAAGCAGAGTGGTGAGGGAGAGAGCAAAGTCTCCCTCCGCATGTGCATGGTTCAGGGCCGACAGGAGGAACCTGGGATGCATGAAATGGCTCTGAGGCATCAACAGACACTGCGTTCTGCAGTGCAGGCACCTGAGGTAAGTCAGGATTGGAATGTGTAGGGGACTGCGGGGAGACACCAGTAGGGGGCTGTGCTCAAGCGCTGGTAGGCTCAGATGCTAACTCGGAGGAAACATAGGGAGAAGGGATAGGCAAAAAATTTGGAAGAGGCGGTGGGTGAGCAGGATGACAGGCTAGGGGAATCACCTGCAGTGGAAGAGAGAGGTGAAGACGGAGAGGAAGAGACCAGAGATAGGAGCTACGCCAGAGGGGTTCCCGCGAGGAGGGGTTCCCGCGAGACCGGAGGCTGGGAAAGAGCCACCCCCCCAAGCCGACGGAGCGAGGACAGAGACGAAGGTGGAACGACACAATACAAGTCACAAGGAAAGACATCCTCAAAGAAGAGAGCATCCCGAGATTCAATGACCCGGGAGCAGTCAGTGTCCTAGAAGCGCCAGGTTTTAGACATAGCGGAAACACCAAGAAAGGTTCAAAGGCGCGCACGGGGGCTAAGCTTACCATTCCGAAGGTCATCAGGGAGCCAGACGGCAGTGACACATCCGCAAATGTAAGCAAGATGCAGGTCTGCACGACGACCAGACCAGCGCTCAAAGCAGGTGATGTGACGGGGAAAAGGACAATGGAGAGCACGGTTCTAGACCTAGGTCATGTACGACATGGCCTCGAAGGAGAGAGCGGGGGTAGGTCAAAAGCACTGAGAAGGGTGGGGATACCGTCAACAAGTGGCCAGTTTGAGCATTCGGAGATGCCATTTTGTTGGGGTGTATAGGGAGCCGAAGGCTCCATACACACCCCGCAGGATGTTTACGGAAGTGGGCAGTGGGACCCATGAACTCCACCCACGGTCACAGCGAAAGACCTGAAGACAGCGACCACAGAAAAGCTCTGTCTGGGGAAGCCAGGACTCAAGAGTGAAACACAAATCACTTTTTTGCATGAGAGCAAAGACCCAGCGCATGCAGGAAAAGTCTTTAGTGAGACAAAAGACGTAGCGGCCAACCCCTCCCAGAGAATTGTGAGCAAGGGGTCTCATGACATTAGAGTGCAAGAGGTCAAGGGGGGTGTGTCATGTTGGGCTCAGATTTAGAGAATGGGGACTGATGCATCTTGCCCTGAGCACAGTTGAGGCAGTCAGTAGGGCAAGGGGAAGGAAAGGTAGAGGCATCAAGACCATCAGCAGGAAGCGCATGCAGAAAGCTCTCAATGGCAGCAGTGTGGATGTGACAGAGGTGGCGATGCAGCAGCTGCATGTGCGCTGTGGAGAGAGAGCATACAAAGTGAACAAGGTCAGACGTGCCAGGGGCAGAAGCAAAGGATAGGTGTGGGAAAGTATAGTGAGTGTGGTGTTCAAGGTTGTGCTGCAAAGCAACGTATCTGACGCACAAACACGGCCACGCAGAGGCGTGAGAGAGTGTGCCAAGCTCACCAGGGCTAACGATGCAAGGCAAGCAGAGGTGGTAGTGTTGCCTCTGCCGATGCCGCGATGACGGCTATGGTTGAAGACGTGGAGACAATGAGACCACGTGGCCCCCGCCGAGGCGGCACCGGTAAGGGTGGAGATGGCTGCAATTGTGTAGACAAGAACTCGGATGTGGTGACTAGATGTCCCTGAGGAGTCTGTCAAGAAAGCCTGTGTCATAGAAGTGTGGATGGAGATCAGTGAACTCGAGAGTCTAGTGGTTGCTGCTGTTGCTTCTAATGCTACTGCATCAGCGGCAACCTGTGTGGCAACATTGAATGCAGTTGCTGCAAGGGGTCCCTGATCAATTGCATTTTTGGTGTATGTTTCAATCTCCCTACCAGCGGCAGTGCAGGATGGAGTACAAGTAGCACCTGCAGTGGCAGAAAACATGGAAGAAACAACAACACTGGAGAAAACTATTGTTGTCAGGACAGAAAGAATGTCAGAGTGTCCTGAGGAGGCCGCTTCACAGCCAGAAGCCGCTGGAGATGCGGCACGGTGAAGAGCAGAAGATCTATGAGCTGCCGCTGGTGCTGCTTGTGCCGCCCCACCAGGGGCGGCACATTGACTCGGCCAACGTGTTCTATGGGCCATAGGAGGGATTACAGGAGATTGAGGAGGATGCTGATCTTGTAGTGGCCCCGTGGTTGGTGCGTTCTGCACCGTCGGCAAGTCGTCAAAAGCTGACTGGCAGTGGGCGGCGTACTCAGCGGCGTCCTCACGCATGTAGTCCCCTCCAGGGTAGTACCCTGGACTGTGTCTGCGGCGGTGCGACCACACCTTGTGCTCTACTCTCTCATCGTAGCATGAGAGAGTAGAGGTTGGGATAGGTATTGTATCTTGAGGCGACGCCAGTGTGTCTGAGGTCTAGCTGCCCGAGTAGGCTCTCTGCTCGAGAGTGACAAAGGGCAGCTGTGACAGTTGCTATCTACTCCAACAGCAATTGCGGCAGTACCTGCTTCTGGTGAGGTCTGTCGCTACGGTAAGGGTGGCACAGACCATGACAATGCTGCTGATGCTGCACAAGCAGTGATTGCAGTGCTGGACAGATGCGCAGAGTGAATGTGGTGCAGTTGCAACCACAGCCGTAGTTGGTGGTAATTCCTGGTTGCTTGTGCTGCTGCGGCAGTCGTCCTGCCAAGCGTAGTAGCTGCGGGTAGGCAACTGCTTGAAGGTGGCAGAAAGCAGTCATGACAGTAGTTACCTACTACAGCAGTATTTGCGGCAGTTGTTGCCTCTGGTGTGGCCTGCCGCTCCGGTAAGTGTGGCAGAGACCACGTTGCTGCTGCTGCTGATGTTGTTAAGCAGTGAGGGCAGTGTGTGGCAGATATGCAGAGTGCATGTGGTGCGGCTGCAATCGCAGTCAAATTCGGAAGTGATGCCTGATTGTTTGTGCTGCTACGGCAGCAGAAGAGGGTACCTGGGTGGGTAGGAATGGAATGTGCACGGCCCGAAGTGCCAATGCACTGAGGCGTGTGAAAGATGGGTTCTTCAGCACAAGTCCGAACCATCAAAGTAGATGCGATGGCTGCAGCTGATCCGTGAGTGCAGATGCACCACAAAGTAAGAGGAGTAGGTGCCGAGACGTGGATGGGACGCGTCAAGAGCGTCGCAGCCAGTGCGAGTAATGGTTAATCACCTCAAATTTACGCACTTGTCGATTAGTGTATCAATGAGTGTATTCTTGTACACAGACATTTTTCACAAAACATCCACATGAATGCATGCTAGCAAAGTCCGTGTGAACATTCCTTGTAGAGAACAAAAACTATAATGGGCTCTATGTGATATATATTAGTTTATGTAAAACATCCATGTTCACTAGTTTGTTCACTTCCCTATTCACTTGTTGATACACAGTTTCACGGGTGAGTCAATTGGTCATATATGGCCAGTGCGGCTGCTGTACCTGGCGTGTGGGTGCAGATGCACCACCGCATTCTATAAGCAGACTCAACGGCTTGGTCAGGTGTGCGGGTGACCACTGTCACAAAAGCAGAGTGTGTAGCTGCTAGGGTGAGCAGTAGCCGCGGTGGTGAGTTGGCCCGGATCGGGAATGGGGAGGAAGAGACCTCCCCTGTTGAGTGGAGACGTGAGTCTCCTTGCTTTGATACCAGTAGGTAGCAAAAGCTTGCTAGCATAGAACCCTTAGCGAGCACTGAAGAAACTGGTGCACACCAACACCATGGATACGACACGCTCAAACACTTAGGAACTTGCAGGATATCTGGGAGCGCACAAAAACAGTAGAGTCACAAGGGGGCAAGGTGATGCACGCCGTTTGACTGGGCCACCCACTTGAGACACTCGAAGTGGGGCCCGGACGCCATCCAAGAACTGAACCAAACCGGTGAGTGAGCAAGCTCCCTGGTGATTTCTCACACGCCGGAATAATCCGGTTGCATGGTCCCGAGGGATCAGCAACCCAGCATCACCCGTGTACCACATGCATGACGAAATCACAATAACCACATCAGCCGTGAGTGTATGTCAATGCATGCTTCCCTGTGCTACACTTGTTCCATTTCATGCTACAAAGAAACCAAGCATGTCAATCTGGTCATTGTAACCATGCTCTCAAAACCTCTCAAGCACATTTAGACTGGGTTCTGTGTCCGCCACTCTTGCTGTAAGTCTAGCACTGTGTGCTCCATGATGTGGGCAACGACGTAGCACCCGAGAGCTTTGATCCAAGTCAATCACCTGCAGTGATAGTGATAGTTTGTGTGTGTGTCTGTGTGCATAGATTCAAGAGGTAACTTGCGTGCCACCCATAACCAACACCTTGGAGTAAGGCAAACATGCATCATGCCAAAAAACAAAAGATGAATCGAACCTCATGTGACACTACTACTTCGTGATGGTCAAGGTAAAAAGAACGACAATCGCACACTTTAAGCACGCAGTTGCTGTTCTCAACCGACATGTGGAGGGAAGGTATTTGGGAACCAACCATCTATGGTTGGGTTAGATGGTTGAATTCGACCAACCCTTGAATCCAGCTGCAACCTGCCTCACCAGCCGTAATCGATAGAGTTGAAAGATGCATCAGATTTGTAGGTGCAGAAGAAAACAAACGCAAGGATGTGCAACATGGTTGTCTTTCTGATACATTTATGGTCAGTCAGCCTAGAAAAATACACTCTTCTGTCTGTGTACATTCAAAGTGCACACTCAAGGAAGTTAAAAAAAACCTTCATAGAAGGTACATGACAACATCCTCCCCAAGTCCATAATTACATGAATGAAAGTAGGATCTGAGTTGAAACTTTCACATAGGTGTCCGAATCTTCTCATATGAATAAAATGTCCTTTCCAAATACATAAGAAAGAGACCTACCCATCAATTTAATGTTTGAAATGTACCCGACATACCTGTATACAAAAATGCAGAAATGGTCAGTTTAGTTTGACAAAGTGTAAAACCATATGTTCCGGAACCAATAAGGTCCTTACTGAAGGCATCAGCCTGCAAAATGGCCTATGTGAGGGCGTTGAGAAGAAACCTCACGTTGTAGCGACAGCTTCACTGTTGCTTGAGCGGCAAATTGACGGTGGACCTTCCGACAGTTTAGCTGCCGCGCGAGCGACGGCCAAACCCATGGTTACAAAGGGACCATTTTATCTGCACAAAATATCCGTAAAGCTTATCAAACACATTGGCTTTGAATTGTTGCGCATTACGGACAACGTGATCAAGTATTCAATAGCTCGATTCATACAAGTTCGCATATTTTCTTCAGGGAGAGAAGGGGTCGAACCGGACATCGTCGTGGACTTTGCGTTGTGCACCATTGTCTCTTGTCCAACAAATTTTCACTTGGATGCTCTGCTAAAAGATATTTTTGGTTCTGGTTTGTAGCCGATTGCAGATTGTTTGATGGATATCAACCGATTCACCCCCTTTCCCAAACATGGAAAAGAACGTGGCAAGTTTATGTGCAACTGTATGACATTTGACTCAAAATATGTTGAAAAATGCTCTTTGGCGAGAGATATATTCATCAAGACCGCGTTTCTTGCATTTTGGATTAGCTAAAGGGAACCTAAAAAGCAGCAACGTCACATTTGCTCTCGGTGGCATTCACCGGTATACAAATTTCACGAGGTTCTCATACGTAGCGCCATTTATGTCCCAATACATTCATCCAATACACTTTCGCAGTTTGAAGGGGGGAGGGGGGAGTCGAATTTGCTCTCGGCGGTGTTCACCAGTGTACAAATTTCTTGAGGTTCACATACTTTGCGACGTTCACGTCCCAATACAATCGTCCAATACACTTTTGCAGTTTGAAGGGGGAGGGGGTGTCCAAGCGGTAACTTTCAGAACAACCTCCCCCCCCCCCCCCCCCCCCCCCCCCAAATACTGAAAGTGTATTGGATGAATGTATTAGGAAATGAATCAAGGGAGGATCCGCATCAATACACCAGTGTATTAGACTGAGAGCAGTCACTACAAACCTGCACATCACAGACTTTCCAAGTACATTACTGAACTATCGGCCCTTTTGACTGGATAAACAACCTTATTCACTCCCCATATACAAATTTAGGGTTGGGTGGAGGCTGGGTGGACAGTCGCTGGTTTGCACGCGTTCGTATGGAAATCATTCCAAGTGATATTCGAAGTGGAACCTGTTCTTTGATTGTATTTATCAGACCTTTAAAAGAAGTGCCAACTAAGGTTTTTCTGGATAGCTCAGTTGTAGAAATCAGACGACCTTTGTCCATCGATTCAGATTCATTAATGGACCAGACATCACTGGAGACGCTTATTGCATTATTCGCCGGTGTACAATGTTCACAAGTTTCACAGCTCTATACATCTGATTGGTTGTCTTTGCTTTCTAGAAGGGGTTGTCAAACAGGGGGGTCCAGCCGATTACGACCCCCCCCC